>NW_019775740.1:218653-230234 GCF_001039355.2 Lingula anatina | reverse complement strand
GAACAAGTCAAGTCATAAGATACAAAGATGTCAACAGAAATTGAAGAAAAAAGTTCATTCTTAGATTTTTCTTTTACTTTAAATTTAGGAATATAGCTACAACTAAGGATAAAGCCAGGGTTTTATAAAATAAATATTTTTCACTCGGAAGTATTTCACACTTGTTAAAATGTTTTAGGCTGGCCTAAACTTCACTGGTTTGTAACAGAGCACCTAAGTCGACCTCCTAAAGACTGGCTCCCTCCTCCCCGGCTGTCTGATGAAGCCCCAGCATATATAGAGGTATGCTTTACATACAGTCTCTTCTTATATGTCAGTTGATTCCAGCAGTATGAATGACATTATATAATGAAATGGTTCTAGAAAAAGAACTTTTGTTCGCAAAATTTGAACAAATAAAAAAAAAGAGAAAAAAGTTTTGTTCTTGGTAAACAGTTGTGAAAGCTTTTTGAAATAGAATATGAACAAAAAATATTGCATATAATGGCAGTCTATTGGAGTTTTCTGTTGTTTTTCCAGTATACTCATGGTGGTAAAGATGGCAGTGTGATGGGGGTTACTGTCACTAGGAACAATATGTTATGTCACTGTAGAACCCTCACTGTAGCTTGTAATTATACAGAAGGTAAGTAGCAAACAGAAGAGGTGTAATGTGTAAAAGACTTCTCTTTTTTGTATTGACTTAATTCCACCAGAAATCACTTAAATATGAGTCTCTAAGTGAATAAGAGAATAAATAATAGTCTATGAATTGTTTCCTGACTATAATCAGTATTGTTCCAGACCAACAAATAATACCTCTCCTCTGGGAAATTAAACATTGATCCATAATGTTTTCTGCAGCAATCTTTGTTTTATGACACTGCAGTCATTGTTGATAATAGCCTTAGGTGTAAAAATGCTCTCAGAATAAAACGAGTGACTGTGTGGTCATGGTTGTCCACTTTCTTTCTTTCTTTCTTTTTTGTAATTTAATTGGTTGTATTTGTCAGAAAGACCCACAGTCATCTTGAATATATGACAGGTCAGATGTTATAACTTGGCCTCAATACAGGTGAAACCTACAAAAAGAAAAAGAACTGTTGTAATATATGGTCACATTTACCCCCTTGACTCTCTCAGAACTAATTCTGTGCCTATACCAAGTTTACCTTGAATTACATTCACAATGCATCTCAAAATGAATTCAAAAAGAAAGAAAAAAATAGAACCATAAACTTGTTTTTGTTGTTTCAGGGGAGGTTATGGTATGTGTATTAGACTTCAAGAAAGACGTAGGACTATGGCATGGTATTTTAACAGTAAGTTTATCAATATTCTTTCATAATATCAACATGCTTGATATGTATCAGCACAATTTCTTTTCTTAAGCAAAAATATTTTTCCAAGTCCATCTTTTAAAATAGGATTACTTCATGTTCTGTGTTCTATTTCAGAGTGTCTTCAATGGCATGCATGTAATCTTTGTCCCATATTCTCTGATGAAAGTTGACCCTGCTTCCTGGATGAAGATGGTCACAAGATTTAAAGGTCAGTGTTGCATGAGAAAATGAGGATTGTTAAAAACCCTGTTTACTAAAAGCTCCCATTGGGAGACAAAAGTTTTTTTTTTTATTTTATACAATAGCTGCTGTATAGAATATAATTTTTGGAAACAATTTTATGAGTGTTCCAAAATTAATGCTTACTTTTAAAGTTGCAGTTTGTGAACACATTTGGAAAGCCATCATCAAACCGGTTAGTCCAGAATTTATACTGTACTTCAAAAGTTCACAGAAATCCCTGCTATATTTTCATATTTATCATTATAGCAACAATAGCAGTGGTGAAGTCCCGGGACATGCATTGGGGCCTGCTAGCTCAGAAGGACCATAAAGATGTCAACCTGTCCTCGTTACGTATGCTGTTGGTGGCTGATGGTGCTAACCCATGTAAGTAGACACATACCCTAGGGCACCTGTTAACATTTATGGCTTCTAAGAACTTAAGTGGAGGATACCCCTTCCTGTGGTTTTAGCTAGGTTAGAAATGAACACCAACCAGGTAGCGAATTTCTGGCACTTTTCCAGGGAAGTTTCCTGTTTACAAACAAAAAATTCTCTGTGGCAGCTGTAAATTGGGGAAGAAATAATGTATTTAGTGTTAATGGCCAAGCTTTTAGTTAGGATACTTTGTACCTTTTTCGTTAATGTTCTGTTAAGTGGCTCATTTCTGTGTTGTAGTTCAATCTTTGTCACTAATACCGTGGACCCTGTCATTGTTTTTTTGTATCTGTAGGTGCAAGTCAGTTTCTGAGTGATGTAGAATACATTATGAGTTTGTACTCGGATGAGCCGTGTACACCTCAAGGTGTGAGATAAACTGCATCTGTATTGTCATCTAGATTGATATCTACTGAATGAGGCTGGATTCTTTGTATGAGGCTATAAAGCATATATTGTTGTATGGATTGAATCTGAATTCTGTAGTTCTGATACAGAACATCAAAGCATTTACCTGAATACCTTTAATATATGTCCTAATTTGTGTTCTTGCTATTAAGGAGTGTTAACAGTTGAATTGTGTGAGACTTGACTAGCACGTTGATGCATGGTAGAATTAGTTTCAAATGCATGAATAATTTATGATTTGAATGTGATTGCCATGTATAAACCAGCCAATTTGATGAAGAATTTTAGCAACAATGTGCATTAGACAAGTATTTATTAAGACAAGCTGGTATGATATGATATGGCCTTTATTGACTTTCTCGATCTATTTGCAACTTTTAAAAACATCTTTGTATCTCATGTGGGATAGATATTTACAAACTTCAACAAGTAATGATATGACTAATATTTTATGCAATACACCATCTCCCGAGTAAGTAAAGTGTGCCAAGCCTGATGTGATGGAACCAGTCCAAAGCATGATATAGAGTAGCATCTTGATGTGTCTTTATTACTGGCCTGACAACCAATTGTCATAATATCATCGCCATCACGTCTGTTTAGTTCATGACAAAACATATCTGTGTGGCTTTCAAGATATCAAGATATGTCATATACTATTTATTTATTTATTTATTTATTTATTTATTTATTTAAGTTTTTTATTATTGGTTGAAAACAAGTTTTTTTTAAATGTAAGAGTACATTGCTGATTACAGTCTTAAAGAGCCCTAAAATATTGTTTAAGAAGAAAAGAGAGATTAAGCATTTTTGTTTGTTTCTTTCTTTGATGTGGCCCCTGCCTAATCTGTCAAATGTCCCTGTAATCAGTAGTTCTAGCAGACTCGCGTAACATAGCCATGATCTGTGACCTAACTTTGATCAACAGGAAGAAGTTTGGAGACAAAACTGCTGCCAAGCAAACCTTTTTGATATGAAACCATTTGTTTTTGATGTCGTATGCTGCAGGAGACAAATAAACGGAAGGAAATGCTTTCCATTCAACCCCTAAATTATAATTTGTTGACATAAGGGTTTTCAAAAGGCCATTTTAAAACAGAAACTATATGACGAAATAATATTTAATGGTACTCTTGACTCATGGACAAGAACTTAATTAAATTACTTATCCTTCTGTTATCTTTTTAGGGTCGCTGACATCCTGTGATTCTTTCTTGAATGTCTTCCAAAACAAAGGTCTCCGCCCAGAGGCAATATGCCCATGTGCAAGCTCTTCAGAAACACTGACAGTCTCCGTTAGAAGGTATTTTACATATCAATTTAGAAATTTAGTAAACGCTTTTAGTGGATTGATTGTCATATTTTGCTTAAAAATGTCCCAATTTTTTCTCTAACATATTAGGCCAGTCAATAAACAACTTAGGTTGGAAAAAATTGGTGACAAAGGTTTCTCAACTGATTCTGGTCCGTTGAAGGCCCAATATAGCCCAAAAAATTTCCCCCATGAATCCCCCCATGGCAAAGTATCATTTTCCACAAAAATCCAAAATGGCCGCTATTGAATGGGGTGGGTGGAATTGAAATCCATAACTTGGGAACCCAATGTCACAGAAACATGTTTTAAGTATCAACTCCTACTAAGTGAGGGATCCCCAATCTTTTGCAACTAGTCTCAAGGTCACTGGAGGTCAAGGTCATGACCTTATTACAAGGTCAAAGTATTTTTGGAGGAAAAAAACCCGTAATGTCTATATGACAGTTTCCCAATGTCACAGAAACATGTTTTAAGTATCAACTCCTACTAAGTGAGTGCTCCCAAATATTTTTCAACTAGTCTCAAGGTCACTGGAGGTCAAGGTCATGCCCTTATTACAAGGTCAAAGCATTTTTGGAGCAAAAAACCCATAATATCTATATGACAGTTCCCCCATTGTCATAGAAACATGTTATAAGAAACAATATCAACCAAGTGGGACACTGCCAAACACTTGCAACTATTTTCAAGGTCACCAGAGGCCAAGATTATGAAAAAATTTCAAGGGCATGGTATTTTCCAAGTGAATTATATCATATTATCTATAACTTGGTAACCGTATGTCACTAAAACATGCATGTTTAATGTATCAATTCCTACTAAATGAGAAGTCAACAATCAATTGCAACTAATTTAAAGGCCACCAGAGGTTAAGGTTATGACCGCTAATTACAAGGTCGTGAGATTTTCAAGCAAAATTCCATAATTTCTCAATTACCAAATGTTACAGAAACGTGTTTAGCGTGTTAATAATGCCTTGTAAATGGGGTCCTGTTTATCATTTGCAACTATTTCCAAAATCTAGGAGGTACAGGCTTGACCTTATTGCAAGGTCATCATGAAATTTAATGAAAATTTGATTCTAGGGTGATCTAAGTACAACACATAAGATTGTTTAAGAGCAAAATATGCATTTCCATTCTTTATGACAAATGTTACATTTTAAAGAGCGACCTGAGCCCATTGTTGTTTGATGTAAATACTTCATTTTAATACAGGTACTACTGGCATAAGCTCTCTTCTTGTCTGCCCAATGATTGACCTAAAGCCTTCTTGTCCCACCTTTGTATGTATGGTCTACTTTGGAGTATCTGTGTGCCATTGTAGAGAGGAGATAGTGGATAAAACACATTTATTTGCCCATTTAATCAGTATCTTTGTTTGGTTGCTTTTATGACAACCAAAGGCTAGCCATTACTGAATTGCCAATGGTAAAATGTGTTGATTCTTAATGGTTGATTCAATACCTATAGCTCCGACTCTGCTCCATCATGGATGGGTGAGGTCTAAAAGCTATACCCTCTCCCAAGCCTACTGAGCATGCTGTCGCAAGCCAAATACTTGGGTTAATTGGGTAATTTTAATGTGCTGAGTGGAAAATTAGTAACTTGTCTTGTGTGAAGACAAACTTGTAGATGGTGCCCTTTGAGCGTCATTTCAGCATCTGTTTTCCTAAATATCCCAATTCTTGGTCCTGCAGTGGGATTCTGAAATAAGCAGCAGGCCACTTGCTGAGGAGAACTTGTTCATCACAAGTGAACTCTCTATTAGAAAGTGTAATATGTTTTGGTCGACAAACTTTGAAGCTGCTGTTTTTTTGGTGTGCTCATCTGTGTCAAAAGTAGTTATATGTTTTCATATCATGCCAGCTCCTGTCAGATTATAGAACTAGTACTGAGACATGATCGCAAACTGGAAGTTTTTATCAGGTCTGTTAGGATAGGAAACTGGCTACAGGCTCTCACCATCATCCTTGGTTTACTTTGCTGCATCTCATTCGACAGTCATTGTGACAAGCTAGCAGTCTCAAAAGGGGGGAGGGGGGCTTTTTCTGAAAAAGTGGACCTAGAAATATTTGTGTACCTAGATAACATTTTACCCAGAATGCCACTGGCTACAGGCCTGTATTTGATGGTCAAAGCACCAAGGACAAGGGACGTACAAACAGTTGTAGCTGTGGGCGAGGATCTAACTTTGTATCCTTCAGTTTGAAGCTTATCTTGTAGGAATAGCCTTCTAACAAATATCAGTTGATCAGGTGGTAATAAATGCTTATTGAATGTTGTGCATTAATGCAGACTGCCTTATCCTCAAGTTGCATTGAAGTAAATAGTCCAACTTATCTGCAGAGGACACATTTGCCTTTTAACCACTGTCTATCATGCAGTCAAATTGCTCCTTGAATTTGTCCAGGAAAATGTATTTCTTCTCTGAAAGGGACTCTTTTATTTGACCCATACCTAACACTGCTATGCCACAACAACATGTAGACCTACTGTTAGTATAGAGACCCACAGCTAGCAATTGTGATAAACTTGTGGCTAGTAAGTTTGAAGATTCGAGAGAAGCACTGGAAGTGTATATCAATGAGAAATCAACATTTGATGGTTTTTAAAAGCTAGAGAGAAACGGTTACGGATGTTCAAATGGTGTAGCAACCTGTATTCTGGGCAAGAAGATAAATACCATAAAAAGGTGCCATTCCACCTGGTTATATTCCCCCCCCCCCCCAGCCTGTGGCCAATATAAAATGTCCTCATTTCTAATTCCATAATATTTTAGCTAAATATTTATGTACCCAAATGAATTAATTCCCCCATTGCAGTATTACAGAATGCTGTAATAAGATTTTGAATATTCCATTTTTTTACATGTCTTATGTGAGGCTACAATGGTTATTGTGTAATAGGCTGTCTTTGCCCAGTATGAAACAAGTTTATATCATGTTATTAAGCTTTAAAGGTCTCCCACATGTATCTGAAGTTTTTGAAGAAATGTAATTTATCTTGGGGGAAAAAAGCACAAAGCATTGCTCGACTCCTCCCTGCAATAGAATAGGAAGTTTTGAACAATGTTGTTCTGACATATAGTGGGATATTCACACAAGGTTCAGGTACTTGATGTTTTTTTTTCACTTTTAGTTCCTGTATAATGTAAAACACAGCTTTATTTAAACATATATCTGTATAACACTTAGTCATTTTGAAATGGGTACAGTATACCCTTAAGCCTTGTAAACCGAATGTCATTGATTTAAATGAGTACTATGCAGTAGTGCCGATGCCTTTTCTGTAATGAAATATTCTTTAAACAATCACCTGTGTTGTTTTTGATTAGTGTAAAATCAATTTTTCTTAAATGTTGTGACAACGGCAATATGTAACTTAGTATGAATCGATACTTTAAACATGTTTCTGTGACATAGGGTTATCAAAATATAGACATGATGGCATTTTGTTCAAGCTAAAAATGCCATGACCTTGAAAATAAGGTCATGACCTTGACCTCTGGTGGCCTAGAAAGCATTTAAAATTTTTTCGCAGAACCTCACTTAGTAGGAAATGATATTCAAACATGCTTCTGTGACATCTAATTACAAAGATTTAGATAATATGGGAATTTTCTGCTCAAAAAATGCAGTGTCCTTGAAATTATGGTCATGACCTTGACCTCTAATGACTCTGAATAAATTTGCAAAAGATTGGCAGTGCATTATTCAATAATAGTTAAGACTAAAATATGTTTTTGTGACATTAGGTTACCAATATATGGACATCAAGTCATTTTTTTGCTCGCAAAATGTAAAGATCTTGTGATTAGGTCATGACCTTGACCTCCTGTGACCTTGAAAGTGGTTGCAAAAGATTGGGGATCCCTCACTTAGTAGGAATTGATACTTTAAACATGTTTTTGTGACATTGTGTTCCCAAGATATGGACTTCTGGTGACCAACCCCATTCAATGGCGGCCATTTTGGATTTTCGCTGAAAACAGGACTTTGCCATGGGGGGATTCATGGGGGAAATTTTTTGGGTTATATTGGGCCTTCAACGGACCAGAATCAGTTGAGAAACCTTTGTCACCAATTTTTTCCAACCTCAATGGGGAAAATAGGCTCGTTTACTGGCCTATATGTGGACATTGAGGTTAATAGTTTATCTCAACCGAAGTTACAATACTAGTCTCTTTATACCTCAGCTTAATTTGGAACTGTAAGCTCTTATTGTATCAGTGTTTACCAAGACACCCTAGTCAGAGAATGATTTTATTGTAGCCTCTACTTGAGAATTATTGACATGAAATTTACCTTGAGTTTACCTGTTTTAAGAAATTGATTTTGCAACTTAGTCTATATAATATGGATGATGAAGTTCCTTGATGGTTTTTGTCCCTTATGTTTTGATGGAAATAAACTTCCTGTTTCTGTTCCAGACCTGGTCGTACCAGTGCCAGTGCCACAGGACGAGGAGTGTTGTCCATGCAAGGGTTAAGTTATGGTGTTGTGAGGGTGGACTCTGAGAACAGCTTGACCTCTCTCACTTTACAGGACTGTGGTCAGGTCATGCCGGGTGGTATGTATTGTTAGATACTCTAACAAAATTGGGGATTTGTATTGTTAGATACTCTAACAAAATTGGGGATTTGTATTGTTAGATACTGGGGCATTATGTGTTTGTAAGAAACAATACTATAATAATATTTGGAACTGTATTGCTAGATACAATAACAAAATTTGGAATAAACCTTTTAAAATATTGTTTTTCTACTTATGTGAATCCAGCAAACATTAGCCATTGTAGCATCTATGAATAACCCTGCCTAGGATTTATAAATTTTGTAGCATTCTCCTCCCAAACATTGACAGTTTCACTTTCATTTTGCCAGCTACAATGGTTGTGGTGCGCATTGATGGACCCCCATACCTATGCAAAACAGATGAGGTTGGGGAGCTGTGTGTCAGTGCAGCATACTCGGGCTCCGGGTACTGGGGACTGCAAGGCATTACAAGTACTTACTTCAAGGTGCGATATACATTATAGTTATTATATTATCTGACTAGATCCTTATTGCAGTTAATAGTCAGCTAACTTCATTATCACTTTATATGCCTATTTGATTTATACCTGAGAAACTTGATTTTTGTATGAAGGGTACATCTATTAAGACAATGATGAACTGTCATTGTCATGGCCTTCATATGTGTCAAAAGAGAATGTTCTTAATTTTTCAATGATGTAGAATGTTTTTTTAAAAAAAAAAAATTTTCTTCCAGGTTCAACCCCTCACTGTAGATGGCAGACCAGTAAGAGAGAACCATATGTTTGTTAAAACTGGGCTACTTGGGTTTCTGGGTCCTGTAAGTACAAGTCTCCATAGTTTGTAAACTACAGAATGTATGAAAAAACTACAGGTCTTATTGTACTGCTGCTAATACTGGCATGTGCCAGTTGTAAGGAATTAATACCTTACTTTATAGTTCCTAATCTGAATTTTGAAAAATGTTTCAAATGTATTTGTTGCTAGATGTAAAAATCATATGAGTGAAAATATGAATAAGTTGATGGTTGAAGAGAGAGCATTATAACTGCTGTTTCCAGGGTGGATTGATATTTGTGTGTGGTAGCAGAGAGGGGCTAATGACAGTTACTGGCAGACGACACAACACAGATGACATCATTGCAACAGTTCTAGCTGTGGAACCTATGAAGTTCATTTACAGGGGGAGGTAGGAATGTTCCCATAGGCTAAATATACAGATATATGAATACTGATGAGTATATCAAATATACCAGATATGTGAGCACTTTTATGTATGTTAGATTCCTAAGAGTCATTTTTTTGTCAGCTTTTTTTCCCCCTTTTATAAATGAGGAATGATATGATTTTGATGACTCGCCATGATGACACGTTTTACTTTTAAACAAAGTTTTTACGATTAGGGCAACTTGTACTTTACACACGTCATCTCTGTTCCAGGATTGCAGTGTTTTCAATGACGGTGCTAAAAGACGAGCGCATTGTAGTGATAGCAGAACAGAGGCCAGACTGCTCGGAAGAAGAGGTAACAGTTGGTGTTTCATTCACAAATTTTCGTAACTCAAGGATACAATGAGCACACCTGTACATTATTGTATCCTGGAAGTTCTCTTGAACAAGGACCATTTATTGTGTATAATGTGATTCTGCTGTCTTTGTTGGAAATAGAAATGTTTGAATTTAATGTTTGGGTCTTTTAAGTTCTATTCATGCCTTAAAAATGAGTATGGTTTTATAATTACTTCAATTTTGAGCCTTGTAATGTAGATTTCCATTTTACTGATGTCTGGTGTTTTCTCCTTTTTATTTGCAGAGTTTCCAGTGGATGAGCCGTGTGCTACAAGCTGTGGACAGTATACACCAGGCTGGGGTCTACTGTCTGGCCCTGGTCCCACCTAACTATCTACCCAGGGTAGGTGACACTTGTCTCTCTCACATTATATAACCAGATCTGATAATTCTGAGCATTTAAAGGTAGTGATGTGACTCATACAAAATGGGAATTAAATCTCACTGAAGATTGCAGTAAGCAACACTGTTCGTGTCTACTTCAAGATAAGATCAAGCTTCTGAGCAGGCATGAAAAAAACCTCACAGATCTCATAAAAAGTGCCTATTTGTAGAATTAACTTCCCAAAGTCTGCTTGTAAAAATTATCATCTTTTGTAGAATTCTATACCATTTATAACAAATAGTCAGAATAGGAAAATAACATTATGGGACATTTATTTGATGTCGTATATATTTCCAGACTCCTCTGGGAGGTATTCACATACACGAGACAAAGAAACGTTTCCTCGAGGGATCTCTCCACCCAGCCAATGTACTGATGTGTCCACATACCTGTGTTACCAACCTGCCAAAACCAAGAGAACATCACACTGGGGGTCAGTAGAATACAGGGCACTATTTATGTGACCTTTTTTTTAGAATAAGAAAGAGAGGCATTTAAAATTTGTGGAGGAAAGTTGTAGTAGTTCATCACATTGTCATATAAAAATAAGAAAGTAAGATTTTGAATTTCCAACAACTTGACTCTTGCCTAATCATTGTTTCAGCACATTTTAATGCAGCGCTGTTTACATTTTATTAAACAGTTGTGTTTATGTCAAGTTATGGGTACGCCATTTTCTTCTGTTCCAGATGTAGGTGCATCTGCTATGTATGTAGGTAATATAGTCCAGGGGGCCAGGCTGGCTTGGGCTCAGGGAAGAGATATTGGCTACTTAGATGATGACAGCGACTCAGCAAAAAAGGTAGAAATATCATACAATGTATTAGATTTTGAAATTGAATGAATGACAGGAATTTATTCATCAGAAATTAAAACTTGTTTTAGTACTTTCATTGTTGAGAATGGTAGTGTTCACAGTTACAATTCTTAGATGAAATATAGAATCGGCATTGTCATAGTACAATACAAAAAAAAAGAAAGCTATGAAATGTATCAAGACTTATAAATATTTAACATTGCATTGATTTTGGTATTTATTCTACATTAAATATTTAATATTTTAAATAATTTTTTTAAGTGGCCTCTTAAATGGAGATTCCAATTTTAAACAAAAATGTTCTTGATTTCAGTATCAGTTCCTGGCTGAAATATTACGCTGGCGGGCAGAGGCCACCCCTAACCACCAACTGTTCACAGTGATGAATGCAAAGGTGAGGATCACACATGTTGCCGAGATACTGACAGAAAGAAAACTGAACAAATATTAACATGTCTATACTTTATGGTGAAAATTGGTTTTTGGATATATGCACTCCATTGACACATGTAAAAAAAACTTTTTTGTTAAGATGAGAATGAAATAATTTCAGTTCTTACAACTGTCTG
>NW_019775740.1:124441-194495 GCF_001039355.2 Lingula anatina | reverse complement strand
AAAAAAAAAAAAATACTCCACTGTTACAGTTTGCTCTATGAATTACTAGCATATGCATATGTTTATAGATTTAATTGTAAATGTAAGTTTTTATTTCCTTTTATTGACTACAAAAGAAGGATCATTGTTAAGAATTATACTATTCAGACTATTCCAACTTTTATGTTGTTTTACAATAATAGCTGAAAAAAGTTTGATTTCACTGAAAAATAAAATGTTTTATTTGTCTAAGTTTTTACTTTCAAGTGTATTGCCACCTTTTTGTGGATTTTAAAAAGTGACAAACTTAGCACAATGCAACACATTTTCAATATTATTCGACGCCTATTTTTCGTATGTTATGGACATTGTAAAAGATCTACACAGTATCATTTTATTGGTAATCAAAACGTGTGAATCCATTCCATGATATTAATTTGAGGCATTTAACAACCTGAAGTTTGGATAAAACAACTTGCATTTAAAGTTTAGAGATTGATGTATGTATTAGTTACAGTATGAGTTGTCTTGTAACTGATGGCTTGTGCTTCCATCATTATGATAAATGTACTTATAATTCCTTTATGATAAATGTATGCTTACCAGTATTTGAACAAAATTGGATGCATGGAAGTATGGAACACATTGAAGCAATATAAAATACATGCAATTGAAGATCTATTGTAAGCAAATGCTACTTCAATTATTGTATTGTTTTGAAGCTCCTGTCGTGAGATAAACTATCATTATGTCAGTATGTGTCTAGTCTGCTTTCAAAATAGTCTTCTCAAAAGACTTTGGTGGAAAGTGTATAAATGAGTCTTTTAAAGGTTAAGGTGGCAAATTTTAAGCACAAAAATACATTAATAATTCATCTTTCAATCATGTTTTTGATATGTTAACCTTAATGTGTCAACTTTGCCTTTCTTTTCATTCAAGATATTGTAAAGGCATATAATGTAGATAATTTTTAATCTTATTTTACCCATAAAAAAAAAAGAACAATGGGGATCATCTGAGACAGCCCAAATTAGCACGAGATCTCAGGCCCCAAGCCAGCAATTTCAAAAGGGGGTCTTTTTTCTGAAAAAGTGGAGCTTGTAAGGCAATTGTTCTTTAGGTTTTCTGGGAAAAGTATACAACATCATCAATTTTCAGCCCGTGCATGTACCATGAAACCCCTGGCTATGATCTACTGTCAGTCAGATTTTGAGGAGAGTGGGGGTCAGAAATGATGGCAGACTAGCTGTATGCAACGGGGAAGAAAACAGTTTAACCACAGATATTTTCCCAGTTGTTTTCTTTGAAGTGTTGCACAATAACAGCCTATTGCACAACAGTGTGCAATATTTCCTGTGTCACTTTTGTATTTCTTTCTTAAATGGCTCAATGCCCTTACTGCTCGTATGGAATTTCAGGTTTTTTAGTCTCGTATGATGTCAAATAGTGTTGACAAACTGGTTTTATGTTCTCAGGTGATCCCTTGTTGCTGCAAAATTTGCCTCTGTAGCTTTCAATAATTTATGGATCCAACTGCATGCAGTCTAGTTTAAGATATCCATTAACTTTTCAGTCTTATTTAAATTTGGACATTTTATGCATAATGGTTTATTTCTCACAACAAATTAAAAGATGTTTTGGCATCCTTAATGACACCAACCACTTGGAATTCATAGTATTAGAAGTGGATTTTTTGTGGTTTACAGTTAAAAAAGAACAAAAATGTTAATTGTTGGATCGTGGAATAATAAACAGAATTAATGAAAATGATGTTTCAAGAGTTGGCTTCTTTTTCAATCAGTGAATGTCTTTCACATGGTCATCAGTCGTGTTTATACAGTCATACATAAAAGAGAAAGTTACGTTCTAATACATTGCACTACACATGCATCTCAGCACATTTTACATTGGACACCTCAATACCTGGTCAGTTTTGGTCCTAATCCAGTCCATATGTCCTAGCTGCTATATGAGGTGCTGAAACCTAGCCAATGAAAAATCTTTTTTACCCCTGCTTCAACCCCAAAGTGAGGAGTGCCAAACCAAGAGACAACAAGTACAGTTTTATGAAAGACTCACTGGTATGTCTCTAAACAAGGTGGAACCCATCTACTCCTGCTTTGGAGGCAGACACTGACCATAAGGCCATTGGGTCATTGCATACACAGGTAAACTGTCTTTTTGAGGTTTGCATGGACTGAGAGAAGAAAAATACATGAAGAAAAATCTTATAGATGAAATAATTTATATTTTATTTACTGACACTCAATATAAAATAATTCTCTAAGTACATTACTGATCCCTTGAAATACACTTGTGTCTTGGTAGAAATGCAGGAAGCACTTATGTTATAAATTCTGTAATCTAAGCAAGTTTCTTAAAACAAGCTATCTGGTGGATAAAGTCATTCTTTAATTCATTACTGTCATTCTAAATTTATTTAGCCTAACGTGTTAATTTTTGTCACAAATGAGTTATTTTCTTCACCTGTTTATAAATTCCCCACAAATCAAAAGAAAATTGCATGTTCCATTGTAACATTTGTCTTCAAAGCAAGAAAATCCAGAATGGTGAAGATTAATATGCATGTTTAAAATTTTCACACAACTCAATTGAAAAATTTGTGAAGCAAAATTTTAAATTTCAGAAGATAAATATCACTAACACCTCTTTTCTTGACCTGCTGAACCTTGTACTGGGCTCTTGTTACTATATTTGTATAAACAAAATTATTGAATTAAAGATCTGATAAAATGTCCAATTCTTTGTGCATTTATCACTACATTTGTCACAGAAATATATATATTTATAAATTTAATTTGTATAATGTTGAGACATGATTTCAACTAACAAAGCAACTGAATGTTTTTCACACCCTTATCCCATCTAACTACTGTTTCGGTAAAATTGCATTCTATCTCTATCCATCACTAATACTGAAATTAAAAGCCCATTGAATAAAATCTGTGTATTATGTGATATGAACCTGAAAATAAGTTAATGAATGGTCAAAATTTACTTTCAAAAAAATTTCCCTACCACTTACAACTGTTAGAAAAGGCTCACATCATAGTAATTAACAATTAAGCATCACATACTCAAAAGCACATCATGTGACCATTAACATAGCAATGACACTGGAATGATATTATATTTTCAATAAAAAATATCTAATTCATTTGAAATAGACTAAATAAAGTCAATAGAAACACACTTGCTTATTAGTTTATGTTCAGCAGGAATTTTATCTGTTATGCTTCCACTTTGGTGTCTGTGGAGGTATTCATTGAATTCTTCATGTTATTTATTTCAAAATAGGTATGTACCATAGGAGTGGACAAAACCAATAATCCTAGGATTTATTTAGAATCTGTTTCTACGTGAGAGGTGTTGAACGTACAGATCTGGTCATAAGGCAGCATTTCTGATTGTTATCTCTTCGGCATGTTTCTTCTGACTTTTCCCTCTTGAATTAATCCAAGATACAGCAAGGGTTCTGTTACTTGAATAAAGTGAAAATCTTGAACATCAAAGTTCAGCTTGTTTTTGGGTAACTAAGTAATACTAGTAAGCATATGAAGCACACTTTCAAGATATCTGGCAAAATATTGCATGGTGCCCGCATTGTCCTAAAGAACATTTCCAGTATGGGTTTTGGATTTCCTTGTTTGGCAGCCGAAATGTTGAAGAAGTTCAGTACACTAGAATCACCTTTTGCAGATAAGTTTGTCCTGTGTCAACTAATTCCATTATCCTTTCCTAAAACTTTGTCTAAAATTGGCCTGTCCAATACAGCACAGTGAAAATAATTTAATAAAATAGTCATTCTTTTAATATTTTGTCTTTCAGATCTATTTCTTCTTCTGCTTCTTTGATAGTTCTTTTTCTTTTCTTTGTTGTTTTAATTTCTTCTTCTCATCCTTCTGTCTTTCTTTATCTCGTAAGCTCTTCACAAGCTTGTAAGAGAAAAACCCTAAAATTAAACAACAAAAATACAGTTACTCATATAATCAGTTTTTTTTGGTACATAAAAGATGTTTAAGTTCAGTGTCTTATATTTTCATTTAATTTCAAAAAATTATTTCAAAAATATTTACATACATCTAGATAACCAGACTATGGTTCAAAATATTTAAAGTAAGCAGGTTATTTACCTCCTCTTTCTACTAAAACTGTTCTAAAGTAATATTCATTTCATTTCAATGTATGATTAAAAACATTTATTCTTCATTTGCATAATTAAAAATGCCAATTCTTCATTTGTATAATCAAGAACACTTGTTCTTTATTTAGTTGACTGTACACATTCACCAAAGAGACAAAATTTGATCAAAAGCATACATAGCAATTTATAAAACTAAAGTATTCGGCACACATCCAGACAAAACAATATTCAATATGGAAATAGAACAAATCATAATAGGGTATCTCTCAGGTTTTGTAAAGTTTATATCAAAAAGACTTCAAAAGGGCAATCTGCAACAGTAAGCACACAATAATACCTTAAAACCTTTACTTAATTTTAATTAAAATCAGATAATGGTCTTAAAGGAACATTATCTGAAACTATTATCCAGATATTTAAAGAGATTTGCTGTATTGTTACTACACATAATTATAAGTTCTATGAATGTTGTGATAAAGCAATTGCACTTCTACAGCAGAATAAAGATGACTGACAATCATGTATATTCCATTCCAACCACCACTTGGACAACTGGTAGGCAATGCCCTAAGATAAGCTAAGATAACCATGCCTACTTGGAAGCCAACAGCAAAGGTAAAAAATATGCCTACCTATTACTGAACCAGGGATCAAAATCAAAAGAACAAATAACCATGTACTGTATCCACTGCCTATCTGTTCCACTGTTACACTATCAGGCTCTTGAGGTATCTGTTCTTCCTCCATCTTTTAATCTATTTCTAATTAAGCAACAACTTTTTCTTAAAAAGCTTCTATCAAGCTTCCATATGGCTAGCTTCCTGAATGGCAACTAGAGTACACGTAGGTAGCTTTCCTGGCTATGAACTACCTATCCATATGTCATTATCACACAGAGCACAGTGAGCATGCAAATTGCTAATCTAATACGAGGGTAACATAATGGGGGCCCTATTCACAAGACCGTGTGTCCTGCTACAGTGGCACTTTTTAGCAAAAAAGAAAGCTTTTTGGTTTTAACTGTTTCTAGAAATTAAATATTAAATTAAATTTAAAAAAAAGTGTAATAAAGAAAAAGAATTTAAGAACTTCTGATTTAATTCTCTTGCACCGAATCTTAAGCGCATGAAATCTTTAAACTCACTCCAACATGGTCCAATTACATGCTGAGCACACTTACTATATTATCTATTTTTTTCATGTTAAAGTGCTATCAGCAATGTAAGTTAGGATTCCATATTGTATGCATGTAGTCATGACAACATTAACAACTGATATGGGTTAAACATGGCTCTTTCTTAACAGACATCTTGAAATTTGAAATTCATAGATAACAAGGTCCAACATAAGGGCTATTCATATCTTATATCTAACTTAGGAATGTATACTTCCTGCACATCCCCTTATTTTTTCTTCTCTTTGTGTTTTTAAATTAATAAACAACATTAAATAAAAGTACCATACATTTCATTTTAGAATTTTATACTGTGGTTTAACACTGTACTACTAGGACACTGGTGACTTTAAAAGATATCAAACAGTTCATAAATAGAACAGAGGTAAATAACGAAAAGGGTTGAAAATCATTAAGACCATGCTCTACTTAACCAGATCATAACAGGTTATATGAAAAATTGTACTTCTATAAAAACCATATCGCAAATCAACTATCTACCCTGACAGAATATATCACTCGTCTTGAACAAAGTAAAACACATCCCCTTGATTTCAACTAACACCATTTACCAGTTATCTACAGTGAAATATAAAATATGTTAAAGTTTAAAATTAGTAATTCTAGTACTTTAAATTTTCTACTTGCATTAAAACAGCAAACATGTAAATGGCGGAGAACATTAACTAATTTTTTTACCAAGTCAAAAAAAAAATTATTCTTGAGGAAAAAAGAAAACAAGAGCCTAAATGACCCAAATATGTATGATCAAAAGATGTGCATTGTCTAGTAATATTACTAATAAGCCAGCTAGTATCATCTTCTTTAAGGAGAAATAATAAAGCTGGTAAATAATTAAAGTGATATTTGTGACTTCTGTATTTAACTTTTTCTGGTCACTTAAGGAAGGTAAGACTGGAATTTTGTTCTGCTGGAGGCACTATTTTGCAACACATTCATCAATGAATAATAATGAACGTAACTTCAAAATCAAAGACCATATACTATATTAATACAACAGCTTTTGTTAACCCTTTATGAATGACATTTTCTAAAGCTACAATTGATTTTTTGGCGTACAATTTCATGTGAACGTATCTAAAATAAAAAAAGAAGTAATGAGCTAACTGAATGTAATAGTAACTTAGAAAACAAACGGAATTGATCGTATGAAACGTGGCAGGTGGTCAACTGATGCCGCAAAGAGAGACGCCGGTCGGTAACCTGTGCCAGGAATCATAAATTGTTTTCTACCTACCTACCTACTAAAAGTACAATTATAATTCCAGGAATTATAAATAGTGAATTGTCTATTTCTTCTTGAAAGGGCCCCTTGCCTAATTCTACCATCTTTGGAGGAAGAATAAATCGAAAATCTGCTTCTCGTGCACAGAGTGTGGACTCTAGCAGGCGATCCAATATGGCGCTGTGTCAACACAGAGGACTTCGGGTCACGGATTTAATCGGCATGACCATTGCGCTACTGGTAAATTTTAACATTACTTTCACTATCTCATAAAAACCAAATAATAATGTGTAGGAAACCAAAGAAGAAAAATATTAATTGAATGTTTTTTGCACACCCTCTGGATTTGGATTGGAGATTATAAACATTTGGTGCAGAGCTAATGTTTAGGGCGGCAGGGTGTTACGAGGAAGTGAGATGCAAGCAGAGTAAAGGTTCTGATGATTTGGTAATACTGATTCACGAATTTTTAACGAACTCCTTTCACCTGACATATTTGTTTAACTTAAACTTGAATATGGTAAGTTTTGCACTTGGCCATTGCAACATTTGAAAGACTAATAGACAACAATCGGTAAAATCAAGCTGACACAGTGAAAGTGAAAGTTAGGTTATGATTGTTTTCATACAGCGTATGCGGTATGGCTAGCTATTTCTATATATTTCTGTTCTTGGTTGTACTTAAGCACATGCAGTACACCTCAGAAGCCCTAAGTAGGAGTACTAACACGTAACACTTTCATGGATACATGGAATTGAATCGGGGGTTTTCCCAGTATTTGGGGAATAGGGAGTCTAAAATGTGGATGTTTAATTTGGTCAAAGATAAATTTACAGTGAGTCCAGCCCAAGCAAACCAGCCCAAAAATTTTGTAATACATTTTGTCAATTTTAGCAAACAGTTACGATTTTACAAATACTTGTAAAATATGTTTAAAATATGTTTTTAATTTTTCAATAGATAGGTGGTGCAGCTTCCTGGTAATGAGGAAAAAGAAATCCAAAAAGAAGAAAAAACAACAACATGACGAGTCAACAAATTTCCCTTTCTTACAAGATGCTGATACAATTGCTTACATCAAGAGGTCGCAGGTTGTGTTTATCATGCGAGGTGTTGCTGGCTCTGGAAAGACAACTCTTGCTAAGCTGATTAAGAAGAAGTATAAACACTCAGTATGCTGCACATCGGATGACTTTTTTATGCATGGTTCTGTGTATATGTTCGATATATCACTATTGAATGAAGCACATGCAGCCTGTCAGCAAAAAGCATTAGATGCCTTAGCTAGTGGTGCACCAGTGGTAATTATTGATAGCACTAATCTCAAACAGAGAAAAACACAGCAGTATGTAGAACTTGCCCATAAATTTAACTATCATGTTATATTAGTGACACCCAAGACATTGTGGAATAAGGACAAAAATGAACTTTTTAAGAAGAATACACATAATGTGCCATTAGATGCTATTGAGCATATGCTTGAGGACTTTGAAGATATGATTCCATTGTATTATGCTTGGTTTTTGAACTATCCTGACTCGGAGATGATACTCCAGCAGGGAATGTCAGTCTATCAGGAATGTTTTACAAAAGTGGATCAGTTCAGAGAATGTATAAAAAACAATATAGGTATGTTTATTTAATTGTCTTTGAGAATTGTTTGGACATGATCTTTAAAAGCATTCTGTGTTCTTATAGTGGTTTTCTGCCTCTCTGCATTTTGATATATTTGTTATATGTCAGTTAAAACCTATGAAAGTTTTAAAAATATTTTTCTATATTAAACTTGTATAAAGACATGTTTTATCACAGGCAAATTTGAGTAATCCTCAATATTTTATCACAGGTTTTGGAGAGAACCGTGGAAGTGCTCGAAATTACTACTCTCGTGAAGGTTTCGCTGGTGGTAACAAACTTCATTGCACTGCCAAATTTTGTGGCAAAGGAAAAGTGCCAGGTAGTGGAGACTATGCAAGGAGTGATATTGTTCAACAGTCCATGAACCGTTCATCTAGCCTTGAGATTATAGGGATTGTACTGACGCCGAAGACACTCACAGCTCGAGTGAGGCTTAGTAAAGAACAGTTAAAGCTATGGGGAAATGAAGATGACTTGAAACGTGATAAGGATGATGGTGCCTTAGAAACTTTGATGAGCAAACTGACTGTCCTGGACAGTTCAAAGTCTTCATCCCAAAAGGCAAAGAAACCACAAGCTGAAAAACAGAAACCTAGACAGCATGGAGGTCCTAAAACAGAAGATTTAAAGAAAGCAGCCAGTCGTAGAACATTCAGTGCATACAATGTATCTTCTGGATATGGTAGCAAAGCACACATCACAATTGGTTGTGCTAAGGGATACTCACCTGTACAAGCAGGTAGTGATCTGGTTGAAATGATAAGTATGGAACCAGAGATTTTAGGTAATAGTGCAGTTCAAGCAATTCAAATTTCTGTGGGAAAAGCAGTTTACTTTGGGGATGGCAGATGTATGGTGTACTTTAGAGAACCATTACGTGTACATAGCATGTTTGGTGGATATTATTGACAGCTGTCAGTTTGTCACTACACCAAATTATGTTGAAAGAAAGATTATGCAACATCAGTGTATCAGATCTCGAATTTATTTGATCAGGAAGCCATCTTTGATTAAGATATGAGTCACTCAGGTGAATTCAGATAATATTTTTTATCATTTACTCATTTTTACTGATGTGTGTACTCTGTATGTATCATGATATTTGTAAGCTTTTATTGTGAAAACTGGTTGACTGATGTTAAAGTTTTGTTTTGCTTTAAACCTACTTTTTGATTCACATTTTTAAATTATCTTTTAATGATGAAGTGATATTGTACTGTATATACCAGTATGTGATATATTTTCTACAGATTTACATCTAACAATCATTAAAGGATTTAATAATTAGTTTTCCTTTGAAGGTACTGTGATTTATTGGCTTCAGAAGTTAACATACCAAGTTGCCAAAAATATACAAACTATCATTATTGATCTTCAGCGCCACTATATGAACTGAAGCAATAACAAAAATATTAAATTTTGTGCTAAAATGATGAATTCTTGAGTCCACGCATTGATAAAAGTTGTTGTAGTGTTACACTTTTAGTTGTAAACATGATATGATGAAATAAATACTGATACTGATACTGTAGAAACTGATAGTGACAACAAGATACGCTCGTGCACTCTGGGTGCACTTAACGTGATCAAATTCAAGCCCGTCAGCAGTACAGTGTTTGACTGAATGCGTGCGGGTGAGAAGCTGCGTTTTATTCAAAATTTAAAAAGTAAGGATAGCGATATTTTCATAACCCGCATCAGATATCAACAAAAACAACCACGTGAACTGATTTTAGATCGACAACATAAATTAAGTATATTGTAAATTTAAATTCCAGTTCAAGGCTCAACTGAAGCAATCGGCATCAGGTGAGCGAATGACCTTGACTTCTTGAGATAGCTAGTTATGTCAGGGTGAATGTGGAAGGCTATCTGTCACGTCTATATTGACCACTTCCTTGGCATTCTAGAGCTCCATACCACCAAGCTGACACCGGTCAAAAGCAGAAACAAAAGAGAACGTTTGAAATCATTCGGGATTTTTCACTGTCATCGATTTTGAGGGTTGTCAAGACTGCCTAGTGATTGGCGCCGGCCGGTTTGTCAGGTACGTGTAGCGGAGCACGCTATTCAGACTATTCAAGCACGGGACATTGTCCATAGAGTGAAAACGAATAGGAATTTGGCCCGGAAATATTTTTTACTTGCTCTGGGGGTTCCAATTAATTGATTTCTAGACCTGGTAGCTTTGTTCCCAGTTATTATTGATGATGTTAAAGGGGGCACACATGTAACACGAAAAAGTGCATTGATTCTTAAGAGTTCTTTTAAAAAGAGTGCACTAATGGGGTCAGGGTATTTGACACACGCAGTGGTAACGGCTTTACATAACAAAGCTTTTCATAACAGCCAGCGCTTATCAACCAGAAATAATGAGTTTATATGAACATTTTATGTTGTTATAGCAACAATGTCTGCTGCCAGATTACATGTATAATTCTCACTGTCTCAGTAATGAAGAATATATGCAAAACAAATTGGTTATTGTAGGCTTAAAATTCAAGCTTTTTTCTTCTATTTATTACTGAATTTTTAAAAGAAATTACTGAAGATGGATTGTTGATGTTTGGTTTGACATTTGCCCAGGTGAAAGTCAAATCTGTTTTTCTTGCTGGTGTCCTGGTTGTTTGTTGTAATTTTGATTAATACCAATATCTCTCAATTTAATGGGACAGCTTTACTAGTACAGCTCTGTATTCTATATCACTGTAACAAGTGATGGGGAAGATAATAAAACATTCTTACTAATTACTGGTATTAAATTAGTTATCAAGGTTACTCAAACATGGGAAGTTAAATAAACAGATAACAATTCTTGTTTACATAAATAGTTACAGTAAATTGACTTTATAGTTTTTATAAATGTTGCTGGTAGTGATTACTCTTGGGGAATGGATACTTTAATGATGTCAGAAGTTTTCCATCAATGTAGCTATAAATCGTTATACAATACATATAATTCACAAACTGATAAGAATTATGAAAAAAAAAAAACTTTTCACATAGATGTATGATTATTTTAAATTTGCTGTAGTCTCTTCATTTCCATGGAAAAAGTGCCATGAAATGGATTTTTCCAGGGTAAACTACAATTTTCATATATTTTCCAATGGTTAATGAATCCATTCCAACATTCAAATTGGTCGATTGTTTTTTGTATAAGTGTTTTTTGTAGTAATCTTTTAAGAGATTATTATGGAGGGTAGCCATCTTTGAAGGTCCCCTTGGTTCAATGGCAAGCACGAATTTTAGAATAATTGCAATCACTGCCATTTGGTGGAAAATTGAGTTAATAATATTTCTCTGAGTTGTTTACAATGTATTTATTGTGGAATTTTGAATCTCATCTGAAGAGTTGTTATTCCCTTTCATTGTTTCTGACCCTCACCTCCAAGTGTTAACACATTCATTTTTAAGTCAAGTGTTTGGCATATAATACCAATGTGTCAAAGTCTAATGTACTTAAGTATTGCTTTTTTAAAAAAGTCTTGGAATAATAATCTTAAATGAGGACTTAAATGAGTTCAGCAATAAATGTATGGCCAAAGATTGGGGGGGGGGGGGGGGGTTAGGCCTGGGGTTCGAGGGCTGTGAAAAATGACCCTTTGGCTGAAAGAAGTCCATTCCTAATTTGATCTATGCCATTTCTTAAGTTGAATCAACTTAAAGAAAAAATGTCTACATTTTCAGAAATAGAACCCTCCTAATTAGATTTATAGATCCAGTGTTTGATTATGTGTTATGTCTTTATTGTTTGCAGTGTTGTCTCAATGATTATGTCAGGCTAGGTTGCAGGGGCATTTTAGATGTACATTTTGATATCTCTGAGACTAGGTTGCTGCCCTAGAATTATAACTTATATTAAAGGGATAACAACTCGGTATATAAGATCAAAAATGCCACAATAAATGCATTATTCAGGGGCAGATCCAGAGCTATTTTCTGACAGTCTTCCAAATTATCTTTATTGATCCATCCTCATTTTTGACCGTCTTCCGACAGAAAAAATTAGATACCTGTCAATGTAAACTTGAAGATATGACCGTCTTCTGGGAGACCCAGAAGACGACCTAAATCCGCCCCTGTTATTAACAACACATAAAAATATAATACTCTCCATTTTACCACTGAAATCTGAAATCTGTGCTTGCCATTGGACCACTTGGACCTTCATAGATGGCTACCTCTATAATAATCTCTTAAGAGATTATTACAAAAAACACACTTAAAAAACAATTGATTAACTTTTAATGTAGAATTCATTAACCATTGGAAAGTGTGGGGAAATTGTCATTGACCCCAGGAAAATCAGTTTAATGTCACTTCCCACCAAAGTGAAGAGTTGTTATCCTCTAAATGTATTATCTAAGGGCAATTATAAGACGGCCTGCCATCCACATAAGCTGACATCTTCCACAGTCAATACAGAAACCAAGTCATACTTTGCCCCTTATTAAATTGCCTTAAAGACAATTCTAACTATCTTTTGGGAGACTCTCAAGGTGCTTTGTATTCTCACTTTTAATTACAAGTTAGGTAAGTGGACAAAAATTCACCTTGGTCTTAATAAGTTCTATCATATATTGGCTTGCCCATAGAATATGGTCTTACCAAGTTCTATCATGGTTTGGTTTGCCCATAGAATACTGCTTTTATCCTTGCTTTTATTCTGTGTTAATTTTTCACCAAGTGCTTCCAGGCATCATAGCAATGACACGTGTTTATTGCAAACTAAAGTTCAGAGTAAGATAAAGGAGTGATGACAAAGATGATGAATATGATGGAGACTCAGATTAGCTTATGAAGTTATCCACAAGTTGTCATCTGGTAGCAGATACAGGGGGATGGGAAATTGCCATAAAATCCACAATCATAATAGATCTGTCAAATGCGGACAAGGCACTGATATGATATGTTATAACATCGATAATATTTTTAAAAAATTATTTGGTCTTCACTTGTTTTCCAAGCTTGAAGGTTGATCCAGCAAACTGGTCATATCATGTGTATTTTGAAATGGAGTTTTGTAAACTGTATGTCTGATAAATTGGTGAACACGTGATGAAGTTATCAGATTGTGTGTGCCTCTAGTCATGTTTTCCATGTCATATGATTTATTTTACCAATTAATCAAAACGAAAAAATGTCAAAAGCATCTTGAAAGCATGTGTTGTTTAACTTTTCTTAAAGGGAGAATTCTGGTAAATTTCAATGTAATGTGATGTCATGCAATAACACATTTAGATTGTCATTTTAATTTTGATGGATGTGCACAAAAATTTTTAAAAGGCTTAAAAAAATGAAATGTTTTTTGCTTAAATAATATCTGTACATCAAATACAAATTTTTATCAAATTTAGATTTTTTTCACTGCATGCTGGATCCAAGAAGGATCCCAGTTTGTTGTGAGTACATGTAGGGGTAAGGAGGCAGAATCTCCCATAATTAAGTTTGATGATAATTACGTTCTTTTTACTCTCAGAAAAGACTGTAGCAGCATAATGGGGAAAGGAGGACAGGGAAATAAAGGTGGACCCAAGTACCTGACATGGGAGGAAATCAAGAAGCATTCCATTAAAACTGACCGGTGGATTGTTATAGATGGCGAAGTGTATGATGTGACCAGGTGGTCAGACAAGCATCCAGGAGGATCCCGACTCTTAGGACATTACTCAGGACAAGATGCTACAGTAAGTCTTTTCATATTTGATTTTGATTTTGATTTTGATTAGATCAGATTGACTGGAACTGTGTAAGTTGTTCTTAAGGTTATAGACAGCTAGAGTTAAACAAAAACTAAATTACTGTTTTTATGTACATGTTTTGAGATATGTACTGGTAAATGAATTTTAAGTATTTATTGACTATATTCCTTTGCATTTACAGAAATGTCATTTCATTGATGATGTCATAATTTTGATTTTAGGGTAAAAAATGTAAAATTGGTTTCTCAAATTTCTCTTATACCTGGGCACCCATGAACGCAGTTTAACGCCAATTTAATGACACTATTGGGTATATCAGTTTAGAACAGGCAAAACTGATGTGTGAGCAGATGTCATCCATGACATTATAACATTATGGCCTTAGGAAGACAAAATAATGCCTTTGTAACTAGGGCCTCATAACCCCTTGACAAAAACATTTAAACCAAAACGATGGTATTGAATTGAAGCCCAAATGCTGTCATCACCCATGCCACTGTTTGTGATAAGATCTTGTTCAGGGGTGAAGTCACGCCCCATACTGATTGCTATCTCACCTCAATACAGAAAGCTGTCAAATTGACAATAAACACTCCCAGGTGCTTATGTTTATGCTTAGCAATAAAAAATATAAAAAGCCAATATTATATATTTTCAAGGGAATTTTTTATTTTTTACCATCAGCAAAATGGTAGATGTATTATTTATAACTAGATGCACAAAAACCTCATTTTGGCTATTTTGATGATTATAAATCCTGTCTGTAACCTTAAAAGTATACTATTTGTTTGAAAATGACCCAAAGTTATATGTTACATATCCTGCAAAGCTACATGTATTTATCTTTCCTAATTCAGACCTTAAAATTAAAAAACCCTCAAATAAATTGATCTGATATTTATTCTTTAAGCCTTTTTGTATTTGGTAGTCAAAATATAAGATTGGGATATNAGTGCGCGCGCAGGATGTCATCCATAAAATTAAAAAAGTGTGGCCTTAGCAATAAAAAATATAAAAAGCCAATATTCTCTGTAGTCTTCAACAATTTTTAGTTTATATTGACTATTTTTGAGTTTTAAATTGTATGTCATATGCTTTAAGACAAAGATTTGCTTGCGTTCTTTTCATTATTAAAGGTTATTGTATTACTCGTACCCATTTTTCTTTTGTTTTTCTAGGAACCTTTTATAGCATTCCATAATGATCTTTCTCACCCAAAAAAATTCCTCAAGGCACTCCATGTGGGAACACTAGCACTCTCAGAGAAACAAACCAAAGATATCGTTGAAGATTTTGAAGAGTTAAGAAAGAAAGCAGAAAAAATGGTAATATCGATTTATTTTGGTTTAAAATTGTTTAAAATTGTTTAAAATTGTTACCAGATTTAGGCTTTAATTCTAACACATTTTAAGACTAAGATGATCACCATATTGATATACTGACATGCCCATAGATGTTACAAGTAACATGACAACCACTTCTCCATTTGGGGTATGCGGATACTGTTCTGGGACCAGCATCCTAAGTTTGATATATCTGTGGAAGTTCCAGGTTAGGCCAGTTCTACCTCATTGCCACCATGGTTGAGTTTAGTGTTTAACGTGAACAGTTAAACGTAAAGTTAAACGAATTTGAAGGTCTTTGTGATGAAGGTTCATCAGCATGCAGCATCTTTTGTCACCTCCTGTGAATGTTTTTTTTTTCTCTTTCTAGGGCCTCTTCCAACCTAGTTATTTTTTCTTTGCTGTGGTTTTGCTACATATACTGATACTGGAGGCACTGTCATACTTAAATATGTGGTATTTTGGAACTGGATGGATACCTTGGATTGTGTCTGTTGTTCTGTATTCCACTGTTCAGGTAAAGTTGTATCACTTCAGTAATATAAGACACATATTTAAATTAAGCTGCTTAGAACTGAAATAAAATTTCATAAAAAGCCATGGTCTTAGGAGATGGAGGGGAGAACTAAACTTGCACCTAATTGAATCTTATTCAAAACTCATTAAGATCATATTTGTTGTGTACATAGGTGTGAAATGTTGTCCATGATACCGTATAACTTTTGATGTACTATTCTCTTTCATTTTAACAGTATTTTGTAAATTCAGTACCATGACATGTCACTTTCACTTTCTCTAGGCTCAGGTAGGCTGGCTGCAGCATGACTTTGGGCACCTGTCAGTGTTTAAGAACAGTAAAATTGACCATGTTCTGCACCAGTTTACCATGGGGTTTATTAAGGTCAGTAAGCCCATTTCCAGAGGGCAATGTAAATGAAAATGTATTATGAATCTCTTTTTCACCTCCGCCAAGGAGGTTATGTTTTCACCCCTGTTTGTTTGTCCGTCTGTCATCAACATAACTCAAAAAGTTATGGACCGATTTTGATGAAATATTCAGGAACTGTCAGAAGTGGGCCAAGGAAGAGATGATTAGTTTTTGGTGGTGATACGGATCAATAATCAATCAATAATAAAAAATATCGAAAATTTAGGGGTGAAACGGCATTGGATGGAGACTTTGCTGCTTTGACAGAGGTCTGCGCTCTCTGAGTGCTTTTCTAGTTATACATATGGCATTTGTTTATTCATTTGTATCCTGAAGTCTGATTGAATATGCATGCTGAAATTAATAGGTATTGATATCTACTATCTTTTGCCTATTTTGATAATTTCATAGAAAATGCAATTTTTTCTGCATTTTATTTGAAACAAAACATTGACTTTGACAGATCTCTCCAAAAGAAAAAATAGATACATTCATTTGTGTAATAAATTACAAAATAGTACTTTGTAGATATTTAAGGAGGCCCAACATTTATTTTAACAGAATTGTAGATCATTTTTATGGAATTTTAGAATACAGGGGAAAGTATTGCAGATAATGTAATTAGTACTCTTCACTTAAGTTGGGCTTAGCTTATTTTTTTTTATCTCTGCCAGGCACCATGACTGTTAAGTGTTTACAGAAGTAGACCTGTTACTCAGAGATAACAGCAAAAGCGGTCACAGTATAGGCCATAGTGCATAGTGTTTGACCTTATGTCAGTGCTATCTAATAAATGTCTACATTTATCATTTAGGTAAAGTCTGATCTGAAGTCAAGGGACAGCAGTTTAAATTAGGATGATTTTTATTAAATATTTTCATGTGAAATGTTTTGTCAATTGAAGTTTGAAAATATAGACTTAAATTTTCCTTTCCTTTGGTTAATATTCATCCCAATTAGGCTTAGAACATGACTAGCTGCTTTATGTAAACATTAGTATTAGACAATGAAATGAAGACTATATTTTAAAGTTCAAATGATACAACAAACCAGTGAGGGCTGTTTATAAAAACAGTTACCCAAGGAAATATTTTTAAAAAATTGGAGCAAGTTGAATAGTTCATGTGGTATTAAGCTGCATATGACATTCAGTGATCAATTGGTGAAAAACACTACAGTAGCACAATATGACAAAGAAGAGACAGATTTTCTTTTTTAGATTTTATCCAAAGAAAGATTATAAAATTTTAGAAATAATTTTTTTCCATTTTCCAGGGTGCATCTGCACATTGGTGGAACCACATGCACTATCAACATCATGCAAAACCAAATGTGGTGAGTATTTTAATTACTAAGATTTTGCCTCTTTTTTAAAATCTCTGAATGCCATAATTTTATCTTAAATTTGCAAAACTGCTTATTCCATCTTTCTGATGACATTTTTTAAGTATAAATGCATACTATCCATCTCTGGTCACAATATTGTTATGACAGTTTTTGTATCTATTTATCTATATCACTTGTTTCTGGACATTATTGTTATTGTTATTTTAGATGGGTAAGGACCCTGATGTCAGGCTGGAGGAGTTATTTGTGGTTGGTGAGACTATGCCTGTTAAGGTAAGGGCAACGAATAGAAACCAACACTTTAAATATGTCTTATCGAAGACAAATCATAAAAGTTTGCAATGCACGAAAGAAAACATTTTTCTAGTTTTCAGAAGTTTTGTTAAAAGATTGTATTTTTTATTTCCTGCATTTATGTAATACATACTGAGTTAAATGTAGCATTTGTATGTATTCTTTTAGATTGCCAAGAAAAAGAAAAATTCCATGCCGTACAATCTGCAACACAAGTATTTTTTTGTCAGTAAGTACATCTATTTTCTCCATTTAATTTCTCCATTTTTACAAGAAATAAAACACCACCTGAAATTGAAGACAATTTTTTTTTTATTTCTGAGGGTAATGGGGATCGTTTTGTTAAATATGATTGCTAGTTGCAAGTAGAGTTTTTGAAGGAATGTGTATGTGTCATTTTTAAGAGACTATCACTAAATAGCTGCTTTTGAACTTCATTCCAGTTGGACCACCCCTGCTGTTCCCAGTGTACTTTCAGATAATGCTGTTCAGACACATCTTCACCAGAAAAAAGTGGCTGGTATGTAATAGTAATTTATTCAGGTGAAATGCTTTACTAAAGAGATACATTTTACATGGATATGTGCTTTATTTTATTGTCCACCTCTGTACTGTACAAATGTATCATATCAAATTGCAGACTAATAACAAAGTGTGAATTGTAGACTTAAAAATGATGTGAGTTAGCCAGCTGATTTAGATCATTTTGATGTTCTAGGACCTCTTCACTGTATCATTGTTCTTTGCAAAGCTATTTTACCTGTATACCCCACTGTTAGGCGTCGGAGGAACCATTCTGTTTTATTTTACAATAAGGTAAGGCAATGTTTGGAGAGCTAATTTGAATGAAATAAAAACATTTTTTGTATATATTCTGTAATAAAAGAATCATCAGTGGACAAAAATTTGCAAGTTATATAGCAATGGTTTAGACAGGCATGTAACTATAACTGTAATCCCTGGTCCCAAATTATAACCACATATTTTTTTAATTGGCCAATTTGTAAAACATTCTTTCATTTTGTTCATAGTAATTTCTCATGGAAGGTTTGTCAAATTTATCTTTTAGTTTGAAATTGAATTGTAAATACAGTAACTGATATAGTTTCAATAAGAATTAACTATGCCTTAAAGGTTTCCGTTGAACTTGGAGTGACAAACATTTTGTTGTCTTATTTCTTGTTGCTGTTTCTTTTATATCTTTTCTACAAACATCTAGTTTGAAATTACTAAATATTCATTATAACAATGACACTTGAATAATTGTAATATGAATTGAAAAGATAATTGATTTCATATAAGCTATGGTGCCCTATATATTCAGATGTGTAGAAAGTCATTGGTTCACTTGGGTTACTCAGAGTAACCACATTCCTATGGAGATTGATGAGGACAAGGAGGAGCCATGGATGCCACTCCAGGTATGCTAGACACATTTGTGTTCCTAATTTCCTAATAACCTAATTACCATAAAACAACTGTCTCAGGAAAACTTTCAAATTAATATGAAACATGAAAAATATGCTGATCCAAACAGCCGTTCTTCGGATTATAAAAAGTGGCTGCTGGGGGAGTAGAACATGAAATGAGGAGGATGGATAAAAGTTCCAAACATTTTCTCTGCAAAAAAGGCTTTTCCTCTGTGTAAAGCACTCAAAGAAAATTAAGCATGTGACAACCACTGCTTAACATTGTTTTTTAAGTAATCAGAAGGCAAAAATTCCCAAGCTGCCTTATCCCTTTGTGTTCATGGGATAAACACTTATGTCACTTTCCAATTAGCAGGTAAAATATAACATTATTTATTTAGATAATATCCAGAAACACAATTATTTTTGTAGATGACAATGTGTATTTGCCGAGTGAAATTTGCACTGTTAATTTTTTTCATAGATGCATGCAACATGCGATGTGGAGCAGTCATTTTTTAATGACTGGTTTACTGGACATCTCAACTTCCAGATAGAACACCAGTATGTATGCATTTGTTATTCATTTAATGAAACGTGGTTAAGCAAATATGGATCAATATACAAAGGTGTATTGTCAATATAATTTTGGAGGCAAAGATTTGGTTTGATGGACACGTAGGAATGCAAAATATGATATAGTGATTTTTCACTGATGTTTGTTTACTTTTGAGGTGCCAGTAGTTCAAGTAAAGATATTTTGTGTTACTGGTAGTTATGTAGGTTTTTAATTCTCAAGAGTGATTATAAATGATTGAGTAAATATTTGATGTTTTTAGCCTATTTCCAACCATGCCCAGACACAACTATTACAAGGTGCAACCTATGGTGAAAGAATTGTGTAAGAAACATGGTATTAAGCATGAAGTAAAGAAGCTGTCAACCGCCTTCAAAGACATCGTCAGGTATATGAGTTTCATGAATATTTCTCTTTATTTTCTGACAGAAAGAAACGTAAAACAATCATGCATGATTACTACATTTTTTCAAATTATTTGGAGGTTAAGTACACCTCTGATCAATTACATAGTTACATTTGATTAACAGCACTTCCAAAAATTTACCTTCTCAATATTTTTTTTTACATTTAAATGTGGCATGGTTCCTTAAGCAAATTATGTCATATTTGAGTACATGATTTGAATCGAGTTCTTTGCCATATCTCAAAAATCTGTCTTGTTTTGCCAGAACACTGAAGCATTCAGGAGAACTGTGGTATGCTACATACAGTGCTTTCCACTCTGATTAGAAGCCATGGACAAATTCTTCATGCCTAAATACCTAGAGAACAGTTCAACTGAGAATTTGACGAGAACTACTTTTAAAGGACTACTGGAGAAAGTATTCTAGTGAATTTCATGTCAACAATGGCCATCTATAGATTCTATCAAGTAAAAAAATTCAGTCACAAAATTGTCAATATAAGGTGAACATTTACGTAAAAAATAGCTAGCAAGACTACTGGTAAAACCTTGATATGTAATACTATGCGTCTTAACTGTTTGATATTATAAGTGGTAGTACAAAATGAAAATGGTGTCAAAATCCCCACCCCGATTGGAATAATATCTCATAGCTTTTGATTGGTCTTACAGTGCAAAAAGTTAATATATGGTGGATAATTATTATATTGTATGAAATGGAAGCTTGATCAGGTCTTGCATGCTGCTTTGGGGAAAATATCCAAAAATATTGTGAAAGTCACTATGTCAGGCTGGATTAAGTAATAGTGATAGTGCAATCTTTTTTAACAGTGATTATTTTAAATTTGGAAACAATTATAGTTATTGTATTCATATCAACTGTCTCTTACACCCCATTTCCATAGATTAGATCAACCTACTTTAGATCGACCTAACTCCCTGGGGGTTCACGCTAAATAGCTGTCAGCCGGGCGGACACGAAAGTTAATTACCCCCTTACAGCTTGTAGTAGGCGGGACGGACATTTAAGTCGGATTATCTGAAAGTAATCTAGTGAGACTCCCCGCGGGGATAGATCGATCTAAAATCTATGGGAATAGAGCCTTACAAATAAATTTTGTGATGTATGGCAGGTATATGTATATTGCTGACATTTTTTTTTTTTTTTGTGAAACTGGAAACATTAAGGTATCTGTTCATATTTCATTGATAACATGCTCATAATACAGACAACATTAGCTGTCACAAATTTAGTACAAGTGTTAAACAGAGATGACCTCAAATAGGTGTTTTTCAGTATTGAGCTGATTATGTATTTTAGCAGCTGTTAGTTGATTGAATTTGTTGATCATATACATTTAAGAAAACTTGTGAATGTTTTTTTTTATTGTTATAAAGCCATTGAACTGCTGCTTAGAATTTAGTCATATTGACTTTAGATTGCAAACTTGCCTAGTTGTCAAGTGCTTGCAGTGCTCATTATATTGGGTAAACAGAAAAATTCTGCTAATTCCTAGCTGATGTTTCATTCTCAAATTACTAAGATCTGTTGTATCAGAGAGACAGAACAATGATCAAGGCTGGTGAGACACGTTATTTAACATTGTTATTTTTATCCACCTGATTTACTTAATGTATATTTACACTAAACAAATTAAGAATAATATTATTATTATTGTAAATTTGTAGTAGATGATAATAATACATTTTTGTATAGGAGAATTATGATCAAAAGAAGTTGATCAAAATTTCCACAATCATTTTTATCAGTCTTGGAAAAGAGATTGTATTGTTGTGATATTTAGTACATACAGGTGAAGAATAACATTTTTATAAGAAAATTTTGGACAAAACATCGTTTGCTCAAATAATTTACATCATGACTGCCATTGGTATGTTCACATTTAGTGTTGTTGTGCTATGCTTTAAGAGGTTGCTTTAGCTTTTCCATCTTTTTTACCCCACCAATAGGAGTGTGAAAGTATTTTGAAGGTGGGATAATGTAGGGAAGATGCTTCACATTTATTTACTTATATTATTGGTTTAACTTTTATTGCTCAAGCCCCCGGTATGTAACACTTGATACAGAAACCCACCAGTAGTTTTGTGATTGTGCACTTACTTAATATTCACTAATAACTAGGCTTGATCACTATTTATACTACTTCTGTGTCAATAGGACATTACAGAAATTGAGCTGCTCGGTAATTTGAGAAAGATTGATTTTTTTCAGACATTACTCACATTTACTGACACACTTTAAATGGTACAAATCTGCTTGTTTATGTGGTTGTTGACTGTAGTTTTGATCTAGATTATGTGTGAGTAATCAAACCCAGTTTACTAGCCAAATCATCATATTATACACAATGCGAAGTTGAATATATATATATATAATGAACAAGTTTTCTTTGAATATAGTACATTATATATTATATACTATATGATATAATCCTACTACATAGCTAGATCTTATAGTAAACAGTATCCATTAGTAACTTACGTAGAAAAGTTTGAAGAACATCACACTGTCAATGTAAAAATGCTTAGAAATATAACCTCAGTAGATGTTCAGTAAATTTGAGACCTTTGATTGAAGAGGTTGCTGCAGAAAACTGATTAAACTCTGTATTTTGAATTAATTTCACCGGTGATCCTGTTGAATTGACAAAAGAGATTGTATCTGATTGTCTAAGAATGACTATTTTGCAAATGGTTTTGCATCAAATGTCTTCCTTATTGAAATAAGTTCATCGGTTTGATGATGTTTGGTCACAAATGTTATGTTACAAACTGATAGTTTTTGACACAGACAAATGTTTAAATGAAAATGACATTAAATTGAATGTTTCAGAAAATATTAGTTTGTGACAAAAGAACATCTATGACCAAATGCCTTCCTTTTTGAGGGACAAACATTTGTAAAAATTTGATCAACGGCATATAAAAGGGTAAATTTTCCCAAACTTCATGACTTTCGTTTTCTTTAATGGTGTCACTTGAACAAGAATATTCAACTTCATGATGAAATTTAGGGAAAGTGTTTCCCGTGTTAGTTTTGAAATCAGAATTGACAATAAAACCCAAGTTGATCCAACTATAATCACAGATTTATTGGACTCTATATCACATACATACTACACATATACACTATATAAGAATAAAATAAGTATTTATGGCAATAAATAAAAGCATAATAATGAGAAGCTTTTATTACTAAATCCCCTCGATCTAATATTTATCTGTGACTGCACATTAATTTTTTTTCTCCCAGAGAACTGCCCCACAGATACCTCTGCTCTTGTTTATCAAAATTCACATTATAACATCTGATAATACTTTATCTCCTTTAAAAACAACATAACATATTTCCCCTTGTGCTTCATTTGAGGTGGAATGATGAACATTTTCTGTAAAAAAATCTAGCAGCCAGTACTTCTGTACCACGTTTTACCACATCCACTTGCTATGTGTAGGGCCAACCATTTCTCACTGGCTTTCAGGTACATGATTACAAGGGTCTGTTGCACATAATGGTTAATGAGCTGAGTATTATAGTGAACATCATGCAGGGGATACTGTTTCAAGACCTATGGGAAATTCCCCCCGAGTACTGAACCCTGGAAATGGTATATCAGGAGCAGTCCTGTGCCAGTAACTATGTTACAATTTAAAATGTGCCCTACAATGAAGAACAGTACTACCTTCTAAAATGCCTGTCAGGGTTTATGTGGCCTATGAGCTACAAGAAAGAAGGGGAATTTATTTTTGTAAACATGGACTACTATCTGTTCTTTGAACACTGTTGACAATCGAAATGAGCATGAGATATTACAGTGTTATTGGGATATTGCATCCTCCCAAATCCAAACTCCTTTGGCCGGCATTATGGACTCAGTCCTGACTGGTCATATACAGCTGACTCTTCCTTGGTCCTCACTCTTTTCCCTGTAGATCATCACCAAGATGTCAAGACAATATTGCTTTGCTGCTTCTTTTCAAACTGGTCAGTCCATCCAAACTATGCGTCCGCTTCAAAGTGGTTTTGATGGAGTCTTTCAATCTATCCTGACACACACTTGACAATGCCTTCAATGAAAGAGAATGATATTAAAGGTAAACAGCAACTTTAAGAGACAAGGTGTAAGACACACTTTAAGAGCACTTCTTGTTGAAGGTATCTCAAGATGAATAATGCTTTTTTTATCATTTCTTGACATAAAAATGCAATGAATTAAAGCTACCAGCTATAATCTAATTATCACCTGATGAACCTTGCCATCAATCAATATCCTGACATAGATATGAATTGTGCTTAAGTGTGAGTTAGGACTTTTAATTTCCCCACATTGTAACACAGTTATGGCAATTGTCGGGACAAAAAGATCCAAGGTTTGAAACTTGGAGAAACTACCATTTTTTAAAAGTAAATACGTTAAATATTTGATTATTTTCTGGGAAATTCCTACACGACACCTCACATAAAAATTTTGAAATTCTGAAGTTCTCAAAAACATATGCGCAGAAGAGACACTGTTCTCTCTATCTGAGCATCAACCTACCTCTAGTTTCAAAGCCTTTTCTTTGCTCAGAGCTTCAAATGACAGACTGAGTTCATGAGCATCTGCCAGTGACCGCAGATCAAAATAATACTTGGCATACACACTGGAGGGAACATTAATGTTGAACTGAAGTAGTTCTAGGAACTGACGCTCCAGCTCATTCCTGAAATACAAAAAGATTTATAATGACTTTCACACTATCATAAGTTATCTATTCCTAGTTTTCACTGGCAGGAGTAAAGTTTTGGATCGTGACAAAAACAGCAGCAACATGCCCTTAAAAATTATGTCCTCCAAAGAGTTTTTTCCAACATCAAGACCATTTGTATACCCCACCTTTTGGGAGATATCACCTTTGAAATTTAAAATGTTTTCAACCCATAAAGGAAACCATGCATGAAGCCAAATTTGTTTATGTAAGGTTGCAATGTGTAAGTATAACCATCTGATATGAACAAAGAAAACCATGAAAAAATAAATAATTCACAATACCAATAAATATTACGTCAACTCACATGTCCTCTACAGACGTGTCCTTTAAAATTTGGCAGAAGTCCACGTTCCACACTGCCTGGTCATCCCAAACCTTCGAGGCCAGCAATATTGCACCAAGCACCATTCGCTTCCAGTTCCCTGGGTGCATCTCAATCTCTGCATAAGTTAGCAGCCGCTCTAAGTACACCTAGAATATGACAAATATACTTCAAATATACTTTAATATACTTTAGTTATCTGTGTGTGTGTGTGTGGGGGGGGGGGGTCAATGTGTGTGTGTTTATGAGTGGAGGTGTAATAATGCACGTTTAAGTCTGAAAACAGTCTCAGAACATAAGTAGTATTTGACAAACATGCATTACAGATCTCTGCTTGTGTATATGTGTAGAAGTAGAAACAGAATGAAGATATTAAGGTTCGACACAGTGACTTTTTATCTTAAAAAGCCCTAAATTTGAAACCAGTATATCTCTGCAGCTGGACTTCTCTTCTGTCTCTTTATAAGACGATTATATAAGAGATGATGTTCTGAGACCATAGACACCTAAAACTCTGAAAAGACTTCTCACTTACCAAGGTTACAATGGCACATTCTGCTGTTAACTGTGCAGCACTAAATAATGTCCTGATAAATCGATAGATAGTTTTATGTTCAGGGTCCCTTTGATCATAATCATCAGGAACAGTATCACGCTGAAAACAGATAGAAAAATCTTTGTAAATTGTTAAGATCATTTTCAGGATAGGTGCTGGCTTGCCTTTCACACAATGGTCATCTTAAATACTTAATGCTTTTCGAGATATCAATCAGTTTATATGATCACAAATATGTAGCAATTGTTTAAATCATAATTTTAACTATATGACATCAAGTTAAGGAAAACAAAATAATAAACACTACAAAAGTCTTGATTTCCTCAACTTACCGTCAAGGGGTGAAGTTTCTCATCAAATGTCTCTAGAAATTTTGAATCTAAATGGACATGATTGTTTGTTTTGTCTCTGTTCTTGATATGTAAATAACTGGCTAATGCTACGGCTTTGATTGTATTTTTAAGGTTAGGCTGGGTAACCGTGGAGTCATCAAGATAGATCGTAGAACAAGAGCTGTATTTTTTGTGCAACTTGCCATGGTTGTGAACCTGCGGAAATAAGAAAACACTACAAACATGAGAGTGTATTCCTTTTTGGTTGAAAAAAAAAAAAAGAATGGTTTGTATGAAAATTAACCCTTGTGCAGTATATGCTGGTGGTGGTGGTTTGGGGGAGGGGCACAGAATCCCTTACAATTAATATAATAATTTGATATAACTTTGTAGAGTGCACAAGGCCTATATAGGACAAGTATTAGAAGTTTAAGAACCACTGTGATACCGGGAAATAATGATTGGGAATTCGTTTCACTTTCTATAAAACTTTTTAAACCCAGTTATTGCCTGGTGTCATAAGTTATTTATTCACTAGCTGCGAGACTTCAAATTTGGGTAATGGCCAAGTTGCAGTGATAATATATATTTATATTTATTACACAAGTTATTAAATGATTTTTCACTGAAACAAGCATCATTAGGCCAAAAATTATTTCTCTTGCTAGACCACTAATATGTGCCAACACACTTACATGGTTATCATATTGACTTTTGCGACGATTCACTTTGGCGTCTGAAAACATAATAACCAGTGTTATTATACGGCTAATCAAAATGTCAGTGAACAAAAGAAAAACTTATCCATGATCATGCCTTCACTAATGTGCATCTTATTGATGATAAACACATTGCTGGTTTTGCAAAAACCACAATAGGATACATATTTGCACATCACTTAACACCAGTGCATAAGGACCGAGAATTGACATCAATACTGTGTATACAAAACTAATCAATGTGGACGAACCCAAATGACAAAATAAAATCAAATAACAGCAAACAATATCAAGCTGCATGCAGTGAATGTACATATATAAGTCTTTCTCAGACTTAAGTCTATTAACAGCTCCTAGACTAAGGAAAAATATCAGCTTGTGAGTTATCATGCAATTTCTTCAGTTGGTACATATACAACAGGATAATATTACACAAAGTCATGATGCTGTCAAATATCAACTTTTATATTCTAGATTTTCTATGCTCACAAGATTAGGTTATTTTCCAAATATTATTTCAAATAATATGAATAACTTTTTTTTTCAAATTTAAAAGAATTCATTGCAAGAAACAGGTTGTTTAAAATATCAAATAGTAAGCTAAACTAGGAAAATAGCCGCTTCCTATACTCACTTGCTAATTTTTGCAGGTCTGCTTTTGATCTTGACAGAAATAGTGTCCCAGTTGTAGGATGATTTGATGGATCACCATCTGTCTCTGAAAATTAAAACAAAACTAAATGAGTCTTTACACATGCTATGTACATAATTATGATTTCAATTACACACAAACTCATTTAATTAGTATCAATTAAGTATAAAAATTAAGTAGTATCACTGAAATGATTATACTGGAAACATATCATCATGGGAAGATTTTGTAGCATAAAGCTGGTGCCTACATATCAACATGAAAGAAAGCTGTTATGAAAAATGTGTCACATACATATATTTGCATATCATACAAAGGTTTACGACATAGATCATATCGCTGCTACATACATACAATTTTAATTTCTTCCCATGCACCAGCATGTTATACATATCAGGCATTGCATGTATCTACCAGAAACCAATAACTGTTAACTTTTACAAAATATTCAAATATTTAAACTTTTATAGGCTTCATACAAAGAAAAAATCATTTCAATTTCTTTTTATGTAGACATAAAAGCACCTCAACCAATTAAAGAAAACAATGATCATTCTAATCTGTATTTATGTAGACCAATAATGAGGACATAAAAGTATACATCCCAACTTATTAAAAAATGACACTTGCAGATGTTCCTATTTTTTCAAATCATTCTTCTCCAGTTCAAGCTCACACTTATCCATCAATAACATTAAAATCTTAATGGCATGATGGTTGTCTTTGTGAAACTGTAGATCATAAAAGGTTTAGTCATATTTCACAAAATGTCATACAAGTGATACAACTAAACAAATCGGTATGATTTGTTTATGTCGGGTCGTCCATAATATTGCAAAGAAGCATTACTCACCAACATGGCCTACGACCTGAGGGTAAACAAGTCGTGTCGATTTCTTAAGTTGTATCAATGAAAATAATTATCTGGTTATAAATTTTACATTAATATCATCACATTTTGTTAAGAATGATTGTTTCCTGTGTTACTTGCGACTGGACTATTTTTTTTCTTTTTTTTTTTTCTTTTTTGCACTGTGCTGCTGCATACTGCTGGAATGAGTATAGTTAATAACCCATTGGTCCAAAATTGCTGGTGGAGGTTGTTGACTGTCTTTGTGGTTTTACTTTTACATCTTCAGATTTCATGGACAGCTTGAATGAGCAATATGTTGAGGACATTACCAGTTCAATAATGTCTAATATCTGTCACCTATGAAAGAGTTTTAGGTAAATGTGCTCCCAGAATATGATCAGAATATAACTTGTCATCTCCAATAACACTTATAACTGATCACCTGAGTGATATATAATATGTTAAAGGTCTATGAGCAGTTAGATGTACATCACATAATATAGCTGAATGAAACCTTGGAGCAATTAAAAAACTATTCAAGTTCCTTTATATCTGTGCAACCCCTGAAAGCTCACTTTGTAAACGACCAAAACATACATGTAAATGATCAACTCCCTTCCTTATACCAATGTCTCCCAATAAACCAATATTTCTACTTAACATCATAACTTATCATGATAGCATCGATTAACATGAATTATGGTCATACTGAGGGTTTGGGTTTTTTTTCTTAAATTATTACAAATATAACGGGCTAGCTACAGACTGTAAATGAAATGTTAGGCTATACCCGTACTGTACATGTACGATACAAACCTTCAGGCTCCCTCTCGCTAATGTGCTGTAAGTTAGTTGCATTGGGCTGATTTGGTGAACTCTCAGGTTCAGCCGGTTGGTATCGTTCCTCGTATTTCTTTCTGCTGCTTTTTGGGGTACTATAAACACAGCAAGCAACCTTGTTTCCCATCTTTACAAACACCGGGCGGTGACAACGACAAAGAAATCCTACCGCTCAATTCTCGCCGTTGACGTTGTGGTGTATCATGAAAGGCCTTGCTATCGATGAAGGCAGTGTACAATAAGGGACCATTCTGCAACTACCTTACCGCCGCAGAAGTCTTCAGTGTTTCTTAAACCATGTTTTCAAACAAATATGTATAAATAAGCTTATCTTCGCGAGGGTGCAGGTGCAAATTCAATATGGCGGCCAACTTAATCAAGGAATTTGATTGGCTCAATATCTACCGGAAGTTAAGGATTTTAGTACATCGATATCTCCCGCGAAATATGTGTGTGTAAAGATAGAATTGGCAAAGAGATACATCGTAAGTGATTATTGTCTGGTAAGATTTTCGTTTTTCAGCTCAGTTCTTAGTTAAAATAGTTAACCTTTCCTGAAACCGTCAAACAATATCACTAGTATTAGATAATGTACTTGGAAAAAGGGGTAAAATGAAATAAAATAAATGTGTGATGATATTAATTCTGTTGGCCGTATTTTATATTCTTTTGAGTCGGAAGGGTACTATAATAATTTTTAAATTGCTGATTATATGAGTATGGTCTTGTTGGAGTATGATCTCGTCAAAGACTGGTCGTGTTTATTAAAGCCCTGATTTATTCTTACGTTTTATTCAATGTTCAGCCACGATGGATGAGGGCCCGTTGCATTTTCCTGGAAACATTCGCTGCATGGGACTAGGCATGGGCGGCACAAGCACCTGTTGGAAGACTGGGGAGCTTGTAATGCAGCAGGAAAGAGGTGGTTATAGGTGCACCGTGAAATATGCGGTTGGGTCCACTGATGGAAGTTACTTGGTAAATGTTTGCCTAAGAAGCTACTGATATATATAAAGTTTTTTCAACAAAAGAGAGGTTCTGACTAGAAATCAGACTACATGTAACTCTCATAATAGAAGACTAGTTTCAGGAAACCTGTATGCACCCCTTCTCCTCACCCTTTCGGCTTTAAAATTACTGGTTTATAAATCTGGTCATCTAGTTTCAGATGTGTGATATAAAGTTAATAATTCTTGCGATGGTTTATAGGTGCATTAAAGGTAACTTTGATTGAATTACCTTACTGGGGTAGCGCTAACACTCGCCAATTTAGCCAAATGCTAAAACTGACTTAAATTGGCTGAAGAAAAAGGGCTTTATTTGACATGTTTTAGCCAAATTATAACCACTTTGATAACAAATTGACAAAAATGTGGTGATTTGGCTAAGTGAAAAAAATTGCTAGCGCTAACCCAGCCTTATATAAAATAATTTAGCATTTCAAAACACAGCCACCCTTTAAATGTTTATCAGTTTAGAAGATAACTCAGTAATTTATATTTTTCATTTCATGTTTCAGTTAAACAAAGAAACAGTTAAAAATGTGGTAAACAAAAGTCGCATAATCATCCAGTTAAACAATAGTTCTAAAAAGCATTCATATCCAGGGTATGGAACCAAGTCAGAAAAAATACCTGGCAGATTTACTGAATAAACTCCGAGCAGGTGACCTTCCATTGAAAGGTAATGTTTTTATATTGGAAATAAACTTTTAAATTGATGAATGTAAGGTTGTGAAATTATGAGGTCTGCATATCCAAATCTTTTCAATATTTTGATCTTATAGATATAAATGATATAGGTATATAAATATTGCTTAAATATGATAGATATATGTAAATGTATATTTGCACAAGTTGACTTTTACAGATCACATTAGTAGGTTAGAAATAAGCTTAATTATTTTTCACATTATTTACGAATTTTCTGATATAGATGTTAATTCATAAATTGTTACTGAGTACTTACTTCTAGCCCTCTCTGATGTCTAATATTGGTTTGAAGTTTAATTCATCATTTTTTATTACTTAATTCTAGCTAATTTCTGTTGTTGTTCTCCAGGACATGTAGATACCTCCAGACCTAATACCACAGTAATAAGCTCCCCAGTGCAACCCTCATTGTACAGGCCAACACCACACCAGGTTGCCACACCTGCCAGGACACCTGTATCTGAGAAACTTAAGCAGGAGTCCAGGTAATTATTAAGATGTTTAATACAAATCAGTCAGTCAACGAAGAATCTTTAAAGAGTGTGCTCAGTCCTCAGACTTAAGCCCCCTTTACACTGGATGGCATCCTTGCTGCATTCCTTAGTACGAATCCATTTGAGAGTTAAAAAAAATTATGTGCTGACAACTGGCCAATTATTGAGCATTCATTTTGCAACCAAAGAGATGCTTGTGCCTCTTTTCTAAGATCACAGCAATGCCAGTTTCATGGTTGCACAAAAGACACAGTCCAGGGTAAAAGGGGTTTTAACGAGTTTATTCCTCGTGGGGCCTAAATAACTTTGCAAGACAAGACTGTAATTGAATACCCTATTGAATGATGGGGGTCTATATGTTATCATGTTGTCTGGGATGTCCATTTGGCTCTATCTGGTTTAGTTTAGTTTCCATCCAAACTTCCTGTCACAGTATAGTAAAAATTAAGTGATGGCCGAAGTGCTATTGGAAATATGTTGATAAATTTCTTGCTGTGAGAAGGATGTTCATTTTTGTCCACATTTTAAGAAATGTTTTGATAATGTTAACAAATACATAGAATTTGAAAGTTAATTTATAGACTGATATGAACTGTGATTTTAAGGGTTCCCAAAGGAAAGCATATAATATTTGACATCTCCAGTGGTGAAGATTTAGAATTTGATGAAGAGAAGGAGGACAAAGAAAATAAGGAAAACATAACCAGTGGGAAGTAAGTGAACCATTTTTATGGCCCATACTGTATTGGTGTTTAAAAAGGAAGATAAACGCTAATATCCCTGTATGTATTATAACAGAAGAGCTACAAAAATATATGCAGTGATTGAGAAAAACAGTTAACTTTATTAATATGCCTATGAATGTGCTCTGCAAAAATCGATACCAATTTCTATATACCTGTATAGTTATTCTATTACAAAATTTATCTATAATGCCATCCTTTCTCAGTCAAACTCCAAGTAGAAGTGGTTCATCAAGGAGCTTCTTGGAACGAGGCCAGGAGAAATCCCAGGAAAGTCTTCGAGCCACAACTGCCAAGCAGTTCTATGGTGCTGGGCTCTCTACACCTAGAGAGTATGGAGGGTTTGCATATAGGTATGTGTTGGGTGATGAAGACAGAGAGAGGGAGAGAGAGAGGTATTGTTTTATTGATTTACAAAAAGGTATTTGGGCAGGAACATCCTTATCCAGTGACAATGAAATGATTTGCTACATACTTTCTGCTTTTGCTTTATTTAGTCAATGTCAAAGAATAGCTATGTACACAGTCTTATCATAATTTCTTTGCAGATTTTTAAAAATGTGTTTCGTGTACTTGGGCATTGGGGTTAAGATAAAAAGTAATTCTAAAAGAAATAATACTTCGTTGTGAATAAGCTGTTACGAAAAGTCTCCAGAGCAGAAATGTACAAACATTATCTATTTGACAAATACATACCTGAGTCCTGATTAGCTCTTACTTGTTTTAGAAATTGCACTGCTTTTCAATCATGTTATTTCCAGGACTCGCATCAATAAACGTAACCCAGGATTCCTCAGTGATCCTCACCCTGCTAAACGGTCCAGGCTTGCTGATGATGCCTTGTCTTATACCTGGAAATCCAGTAAGCCAAGTCTACAGGCAGTCAACAAACAACAGTCAGAATTACAAGGGTAATATTATTTGTTGCCATTTGAAAGATCGGTTTCTATATTATTAGTAATGGTGTCCATATAAAATTTTTTGAAAAATACAGTTGAAATTTGCCATATTAAGTAGTGTAAGGCTACGTTGCTCTATGAAGCAATAATAATATTTGGATCTGTAAATAACTGAAAATCCTCATGTAGTGATATTTTTGTTTCAATTAGGTTCTCCAACCTTGGTAACACATGCTACATGAATGCCATATTGCAGTCCTTGTATGGCTTGGAGCCTTTTGCTGCAGACCTGCTGAAAACCAAGTCAGTCTTTTTCAAGATGATGAACAAGGATCCTCCATCATTATATTTGTATGTGTTTGGTTTGAACAGCGCTGTTTGTAATTTATTCCTATAGTCAGTTTCTCGTTGTTATTGTATCTGACAGGATTATACTTTTATTACTAAGTGCAATTGTAAAATGTTTTATATACTTTTGATTAGTATGACAAAGAGTATAGTATACAGGTTTTCCCAAGCATAACTGTGCTATTCTTTTCCAACAGGGCCTTGTACAGACTGCTTCTTGCCAAGAAAAGACAAGGAAAATCTCCGGAGAAAAAAAGAGAACTCCTTAGAAATGTGAAACAGGCCATTTCAAGTTCTGCAAAAAGATTCTCAGGAAATGAGCAACATGTAATTATTTATTAAGATAGTCTTTTGAGAAGTAGTTGGAATATTTGGTACATTAAAAGCAGTATTGTTGTTGGTATCAGAAATCGACCTTAAATAACTTTTTTTGACAGACCTAGAGGGTAAAATATGCAGTATTATTCATTTATGATTATTATTTTCCTGTCCCTAGGATGCACATGAATTTTTATGTCAAGTTATAGACCAGTTAAAGGAAGAGGTGATTAAAGCCAATGCAGCCACCCCCAGTCCTGACCCAAAAGATAAAAATATGTTCATGCAGTCGTCCATAGTCAACCCAACAGTGCAGAACTTTGAATTTGAAGTTCTTCATACTATCCAGTGCCAAGAGTAAGTGCCAGTAATATCCACTAATCTAACATTGTATAGATTTCACTAAACTTGAATCAAGCTTGCTATTTTAGCAAATGTTAACAAGAGTGACATTTGTTGTCAATTTGCTGTGTAATTTTTTTGCATGATTTATAATATTGAATCTTTACAAATAATATATGTTTCAATTTTTCATTAAAGATGCAAAGAAGAAGTCTCCAAAGCCGAGCAATTCAATGACCTGTCTTTAGACATGCCCAAAAGAAGGTAAACAAGCTCTTTTTAATGTTTTGTAAATTCTGATCAATTGTGTTGGTTTTACCCAGGGATGACATTTTCCTAACATTTGGTGGATTTCTGACTTTTTGGGTGGTGTTGGTGCTTACAACCATAGTGAGATTTTTCCCACGTTGGTGAATTGCCAACTTTTTGGGAGCCAAAAGGTCTCATCCCTGATTACATCGTCAGATTTTGTAGTATGTTCTGATTTTTTAAAAATTACATTGAAAAAATATCTCAAATTCATGATAATTTGTGCTTTTTTCAGGAAAGACCAGGAATCTCCACCAACAATCCAAGATTCCTTAGATCAGTTCTTCAGGAGAGAATTCTTGGAATATAAATGTGAAAAATGTGGAGCCTCAAAGGCTCAGGTTACACATAAGTTTACAAAGTTGCCAAGGTAGGAAATGTTGCTTCTTTGTTATGTATATTTAATTAGTCAGATTTGCTATGAAATTATTCAATGCTAGAATGTTTTAGCATAAACCAATTTGAAATTTGTCATATAAAATTCTCCATGTAACACAATTGAACAATTGAGTTTAATTAAAAAATTTTATGTTGGTCATAATTCTTATGTTTGTTCTTTTTTAACAAAATTATCATTGTGTTATAATTTTTTATTCTCTGGTTTCAACCATTAATCAGAATATCCCATCTGAGATTTTTTTCATTTTATTTTGTAGAATAATAATCTTGCACCTGAAGAGGTATCACTTCCATGTTGGTAATTCCATGCAGGCCAAATCTGGGCGCAGTGTAGGGATTCCTAAATTTTTAACACTACAGAAGCATTGTTTAGAAGAAACCACACCACCATACCCAGCTGCAGTGCCATCTGCAATACAAAGGTGAGAAAGGTTATTACAAGGCAATCATGTTAACATTGGGACAAAATTGTTTTTGCACTTTGCTCAAATTCACAACCAGATTGATAGCATTGGTAAAACTGCAAAAGGGATACACAGTAATTTGTAATGTTTATTGTTAGAAATAAATCAATTTTTTTACTAAATTTGGTAAGCTCACTTAAGTTAATAAGCCAAGTGTAATTGTATGGATACCAAATGTAATTTTATTGATGCTTAGATCGACTGTCTGTATACCCAATTGTTAATTTTTTTCAGTCCAAGAAAAACTGCTTTGGATGAGATTTCCCTGGAAAATCAAAACCAAACTATTACTGACACCCCCCGACGCCGCCTAGACTACCCAGTACTTAGCAGGTAGTAGACAAAAGTTACTGGCATCATGGCTTTCAGTTAACTTCATGCTAGATTTATCCTATTTTTATTAAGTTAGTTAAGGTCCAAAATAATAATTTCATGCAAAATGATTGACAAAAACTTATATTTAATAACACAAAAAGAGGATGTTTACTGTAAAAGACAGGATAGTTTAAGCATAGTGGGCTTTAGATTATTGGAAATATTATATGCAGAGTCCCCAGATACAGGACAGCTATGCTATGGGTATCTCTGTGTACATTACATTTAGTGTTTTAATTTTAGTGTATGGTAATATTGAGAGTCACGATTTAAACTAAAAATACACACAAAACTTGTCTGTAAACTTGATTTGTATACAGTATGCAAAACATTTTTTAAACTTTTGTTTTATTATTTTGCTTTTGTTTGTTGTTGTAGTGAGAAGAAGTATAAATTCCAACGTATACGGCCTCCAGCCTCTGATTCAGACAACGACTCTGTGCAAAAAGTTTTGGAACTCAGCAAACATGAGACTTCAAAAGAGGATATGGAACTTAAAAAGGTAAAAAAAAATGTGTGATGCCTTTCTCTGAATCCATAAAACAGTTACTGTAATACATTCTAAAAGCATTAGAGTTAATTATACCTTATTGATGATTTTATGTTTTAGGCAATTGAGCTGAGCAAAATGGAGAATGTGAAAGGTCCCAGTGCTAATGAAGCTGAAGAACTTGACAGAGCAATTCAGCTCAGTCTTGGTAAAGCAGAAGTATGTGCAACATATTTAGATTAGAAAAAACTTAATAATGTCTCAAAAACACTTTTTAGTTGCATAAGATTATCAGTTATTCATTTTTTAAAATTAAAATTATTTTTATCTATATACAAAATGAATAAAGTTGCAAGAAAACTTTCAGAAACTTAAAATATTAGTGGGACAGGTGGACTAACTTTGTTTTGTCTCTATTTTTTCTGATGAAGCCATATGTTTTTTTTTTTATTTTGATAACATATATCTTTTTGCTGTTAAACTTTGGGAATGAAATTGTTATGTTGCAGAAGACAGCTGAGGCTTTGCCTCTTGATCTAGGCAGTGAAGCTGAAAAACAGATGAGCAGTGAACTGGACAGACATGAAAGTCAGTTTATTAGTAAGTAATACATCAAATATGTTTATTGTAGGAATGCTTGGTAGATTATAAAGGTAGGAAACTGAGTTGTTCTGACTTTCCAGGCTCAGTTTCAAAGATAGCCGAATTGTAAGGAAGATTTTCTTGCAGTAATATGCACAAAACCGTCTTTCTTTCAGAATAAAGACAGCCTTGTCACTGTTTCAAGTAAAGAATGGGTGATAAAGTGTACAAGTTTGCTTTTATCCTTAAGGAGATGCTGTCATCTTCATTATTGACATTATTGAAATTGCTGTAAATTTTATTAATATTAAATGGTTATTTCAGTAGAAAGCAGTAACATTGAAAGCCTGAGTGAAGAGGACCAGCTCCAAGCAGCGCTGGAAATGAGTTTACAAGAGGCAGAGGATTTGAAAAACTCCCAGGATCCAGAAACTGGAAGCACTTTACAGCTTATATCTGAGCATAATAACATTGACATGGACAATGTGGCATTTGATGATGTATCAAATACAGAAAATCCCTTTCAGTTAAAAGGTGGTTCAAAGGAAAGTGTTCTTGATTATTATGATAATCAAATTGATACCAGGCAGCAGGAAAAACAAGATGTCCAAGTACCTAACTCTAAGAGAAAAAGTGAGGCAGTAGTTCATGATCTGCCACCAGAAATAATTATTAGCAGTGATACGGCTAAAAGCAGCAGTGAACATGAAATTGACTTCACGTCTTCCACACCTTTAAAGATGACAACTCAAACTTACTCACTGAAAAATTTAAAGCGCTCAGTAGAAAAGAAACCTCCTGTCACTGAAACAAAAGGTATGAATAAGTGCTATTTTGTTAAGATCAAACTTATTTAATATGTCGTATTATTTATATTGCACTGTTTGCATAATGTTCACAATCTGCTTAAACTACTAAGCTTTTTACATGCATTTTGCAGTCTTGTATTATATCTTATCATTTTAAAATTTTTATTAGTATTGCCTCTAATGAAAACCAAAATGCTCTTTAACTATTTTGATGTTGATTTTGTAGAAAAAGAATCCCACAATGAATCCAAGGACCCCGATTGGATAAGGGATCACCAAAGAATGCAAGAAGATGAAGCAATGAAAGAGGCTATTAAAAAAAGTATTGAAGACATGAAAGAACAGGTAGAACAGTGCTAGATGGCGAAATGTGATTAAATGTTCACAAGTATAGAAATATCTAATTCAGATTGCTATGGTAGACAGAATTCTTCAGTTTGCTAATTACACCATATTCTTGACTATTTGTGGTAATTCCTTATAAAACATTTTTCCTTTTTTTTTCAGCCAAGGGATTTTGATAAAGATTTGGAGGACGAACAGTTAAGAAAAGCCATGGAGCTTAGCTTGAAAGGTATAAGCTTTTTGAATAGCTGCATGAGTGTTTGTTTGGATTGAGAATAAAATATGAAAAGGGAGATTGAACATAAGAAACAAAAAGCATACAAAGGAAGAATTTTAGTGAGAACATATCAATGTATTATTTAATAATGTATTTTTCAAAAAAAAAAAAAGAATAATAAAAAAGTACAATGTCTTCTCAGACGCCTACCCAGATGGTGTTATGGTTAACTATGACACAGACGAGGAGGATATTGAAAACGAGTCGACTTCAGACAGTGATGATAAATGGTATCAAGAGAAACTGAAACATAACATGGAGGTAATCAAGGACAATCATATTTTCAGCATTATAGTTTTTTTCTGTTTCTCTGGGTATAAGGCAAAGCCCAAAGCAAATTTCAAGAAAACTTGTATAGAGGGAACAGCAGAAAATTTCTCATAAAAAACTGCACTGTTGAAGGTTTAAGGTTATCAGATTTTGAACACAACTTCTACAGTGTGTGCCATTATTAAGTTATAAGTGATTGTTGTTTATTGAAAGAGGATAATAAATCTACCAAACCTGTATAATTGTTATTTCAGCAGGGAGACATGCCCTACTCTTACAGATTAATGAGCATTGTCAACCATCTAGGCAGTAACTCTTCCTTTGGTATGTTATTTATGGTTTTGAAACAAGATTCATTAGTACTGCTTGAATTTTTGTTATTACCCATGATAAATCTTGCTTGAAATATAGACGTAAGTGATTGTTATTTAGAAACCTCATTTTCAGTCCAAAATTGATTGATGACTCTCTGTAATATGCATTATCAATATTAAATATTATGTATCATGTATGTATTAAGAACAAATACTTAAAAGTTGACTGTCGTATTTTCAGGTCACTATAACAGTGATGTGTATGATCTTCAAAAGAAAAGCTGGTATAGTTATGATGATATAGAGGTCGCCAAGGTCTCAGAGAGAAGGGTACGCACAGACAGGGCAACAACTGGGTACATATTCTTCTACATGAGCAAGTAAGTTATTGCTTATTGACAGTAACTGGATCTACAAAAAATATTTGTTTTTGACTCTCAGCAATTGACAAATTACTCACAATTGAACAGGAATAATTTGTTGACATTTTTTTTCTTAACAACTTGAATATTTTTTGACCAACAAAATTGATCAAAACCATGATCCCACGAAGTTTCTAATAACAAGAATCCCATCTTTTCAGAGAAATTGTTGATGAACAGGAAAGTGCTTACAAGTCTCTTTTCCTAGAGCAAAAGTCTGTTGGAAGTAGCAGCATTTAGAGTTCTTCCTAATGTAAACCATTAAAGGGAGATCAAAGAGGTTTAAAGAAAAGGTGCATTCTGTCGAGTTTTGAGTAGGTGCATAATCCAGTTTTATTTGTGCCTCTCATTCTCTTTAGAGAGTTTATTTAAGATTGTTACCCCCGGTAGTTGGTATACTAAATTTTACATAGTAATGTATCATTTATGTATACTATAAAATATTCATTCAATATTATACTTAAGAACGGTGCAAATGAGATGAAATTATTGTTGTAATATTGTAACATGAAATTATTCTCTTCATTTTCATGATAGAGCAGATAATAATGTATTTTACATGTAGGCTGTTTTAACAATATAATTAAAAAATATAATTTCAAAATAGTTCAAATCGGTGCAAGTAAAGTAAAACCATTGCTGTAATTTTGGAAACAACATGAAACTGTTTTTCTTCATTCTTTTGATGCATTATTACATCTTAACATTCCCTTGGCTTCATTAATTTTTATAGAAATTGAATAAAGCTAAGGTGAGACTTGTCAAAGTTTGTGTTTATCACGTTGTATTGGTAAATGGTTGTTTAGAATAAATTACCATTAAGTTAAGTGAATGTGTCCTTGTTGTTATATTTAATGAAGTGAAAGAACAGGCACAGCATGATAACAGCAAGTTTTATTCAGAAAAATATATTAACATGCCTACACTGACAAGTATATATGGAGATGATACTATGTTAAGCACCAGCATTTCTACCAAATTTACACGCATTATATTGCACATCTATGGCAAGGAACTGTCCCCTTTTATATTCCATGCTCCATTCTTACTTTCTACCAAACATTCAATTCCAAACAAAGCCAAAGATGGTATGTAATTCTTCTGCTTTTAGGGTGAAATGGAGCCTATGGACGTTTTCTCCAGAATATTTTTCCAACAAGGGTCCTCACAAGCCATGACATTTCATGACATGATTTCATTTGACCTCATCCTTATATTTATTTTGAGCAATGGAATAAAAAATTATTAAGATAATCAAGGAATACTGAATTGTATTATACTTATGTGCAGAGTTAACTTGACAAGAAAGCACCAGTTCCTTTTGAATAAATGATATGATTAACTTTATACTCATGCTCTATTAATTTAGCCTCTGCCAAAACCTACCAGGAACCAACAATAACACATTATGTATTGAACATTCCAGGCCAAGTAACTCCAAATTTATTTTTAATTAAACACTGAAAAATTTGTGCATTTATAAATTGCTTTCTTTGTTTTAACTGTCTGAATATCATTTACAGTTAGAAATCTAACCTGAAATATTAAAAAATTTTAACAAAATTTGGAGGATGCTACAAGATCTCACAAAACTTACCAGAATGGCTGGTAAAAAAACTAGCCTCCAGAGTAAAAGACACTTAACATAATTTTGAGACAATTCATTAACAACTTAAATGAATTCAAGAAAATGACTCTTGCAATGTTACAGTTGGCATAATTACTTGATGACTACTAACCAACAACTCACTTCAGAGCAAATAATTAACTGTGTGTTTATCAGCACTAGTTTTTGTGCTTATAATTTTACTTCAACAAAAATATATATCAACAAAAATACACTATAAAAATGTAGATTAAACATGTTAAATTGTTTTTAAACACAGTTCTCCGAAAAACAACTTTGATTCACCTTTCAGACTTAATGAATGGCATGTTGTTCAAGTTTCAAAGTTGTTCAAAGTCCTTATTTCAAAGCAAAATCTTTTTGTCTAATTAACAAAAGAGCTTGACTTAAAAATGCTTTTTCACTTTCAAAGTGTGGGTTGATCAGCCATCAAGAACCAGTTTTCAAATAAATCCGGAAACAAAAGTGCTAAGTAGCTAACACAAAAGCGTTTTAAAATATAAAATGGCTGTGATTGCAATTTACAACGCAACACGAAAACATGGTTTTGCCTATAATAATATCCAAGTTTCCTTAAGATTCATTCAATCCTAATCATACCCTGTAGCAATTAACAGTCCAATTCTTCCAATGTATAGATAACACTCCAGTAAATATTTACATTTGATAAGCTATATTACCTGTATGCCCACTGACCAACAAATAAATTAGACATTTCATTATAAAGTATATCACTTCACATTTACCTTTAATCTCCACTAGTTTAACTGAATGTGTCACAAAAACCTTATAAATATTTGATTTCCTTTTAATTCAAGGAATCTGACATACAAAGAAGAGAAAACAATTCCACATTTATATATACCAGACTTGTGTATTTAATTTATTGCTAACTTAATATTCACACCTTCATTGCCTATTTCAGTTCTTTCCTCTCCTTTGTTTTATTGTATGGATATCACAGATACTTTAAATAATAATGTTCTCAATTTAAATTAGTTCATCTTCTCGTGTTGGATTTGGAAATAACATGCCTACAAAAAGAGAAACATAAATTACATCAATGTATAAGGTATCTAAAGACTACCATGTCAGTGCAGAGAAAATTTTTGTTTAATTCAATGTAAAACTAGAAACTTTCAATTCAAGTTGTAGTGTTCAATAGTGAAAAAAAAATTGATCAAGTCTAATACAAGATAATAAATAATTATCAAATTCACGTCCACTGAAAGTATTCTTTTTTCATGCCCTACCCTGAGTGTGGTGAACATGAGTCCCAGCTCCCCATGCTCTAGGTGACCTTCCATTAGATCATCCACAAAGTGGATCTCTGCCCCTAGATGGCGTATGCGTGCCCTCACCACCACATACATGAACACTGGGAATAGATCATCCATGCACCACATGTATTCACAACCAAGATTGTTCTGGACAGCCTAGAAATAATATATATATATATTTACATATATGTGTACGGTAATCACTCACAACTGGTTTGAAATATGTTTAGACATGTACAAAAATTTTGGGTTGGTAAAATTACCTGAGCATTGTTTTTGTTTGTTTGTTTGTTTTTGTTTTTTGTGAGAACATTAAAAAAACTTACACACAAAATTGATTATGTAACAAAATATATTGTAAGTTAAAATAGTAAAAAACAATTTTAGCATTATTACGATTACCTTATTGACCTCATCAAAAGTTTTCTTTATCACATCCAGCTTGTCAGCTGGACCAAAACTGGTGCTGAAATAGTAACAAAAGTTCAGTTGCAGGCTATCACTGTGTAAGGTTTGAGCCTGTAATATGTTGTGTTTGTTGTGATTGTGTTCGGTGCATGTCGTTGATGTTCGTTTGCGTATGTGGAGGTCACAGGTTGGAAGACCGCGCCCCATAAATTTTGATTTGCACCTGAAAGTCAGATGGAGTTGCAGGCAGGAATAATTGAAATAGTTGTTCTAGTGCTCTTGCAGATATTTGTATAATAATAAAGCAATATCAACCCAGAGCTATTGGCCTGTTACATTTGGTGCCCAAACATAGACGCAACTTTGAAGGAAAAGTGATAGCAGATTTGTGTTCCATAGCAGGTATAAAGAAGTTGAGAACAACGCCATATCACGCTATGGGAAATGGGCAATGTAAACGCATGAATAGGACCCTACTTGATATGTTAGGCACATTATTGCTAAATCGAAAGTTAAATTGGAAAAAACACATTGCTTCTCTGGTTCATGCATACAACTGTACGCGTAACAGTTCCACGTCATTTTCACCATACTACCTGATGTTTGGTAGGCACCCCAAGTTACCCGTTGATGTAGCATTGGATGTTTCCACAGAGAGAGCCAGTAAATCTCAGACTGAGTACATACGCAAATTAAAAAAACAATTGCGAGAAGCTTTCAACATGGCAAAAGTTCAAATAGAGAGGGCGTAATCTAGACAAAAGCAAAATTTTGACAGAAAAACAGGGGCAGGTGTTTTGTCAATAGGTGACCGTGTTTTAGTTCGGAATGTCGCATTCGATGGCAAACACAAGATTGCCAAAAGATGGCAGGGTGAAGTGTTTGTTGTAGCAGAACAGTTGAATGATGGTATTCCAGTGTATGTAGTGAAAAGAGAAGATGGTGCAGGAAAATCAAAGACACTACATCGAAACATGTTACTTCCTATCTTTGAAATGCACCAGGAAGAAGAAGAAAAACAGAATGAACAACAAAATAAAAAACTAAGCGAGGTACGACCCACAAGAACTAGGAACAGGCCAGCATGGATGAATAATCAAGATTGGATATTGTAAATAGAAATAAAAACTATAGCATAATAAATATAAAGCAAAGTATGATGTCCTTGTTTTTTTAATGGTGGAACCCATTTTGGGGGTAGGGGAGAATGTAAGGTTTGAGCCCGTAATATGTTGTGTTTGTTGTGATTGTGTGCGGTGTGTGTCGTGGATGTTCGTTTGCGTACGTGGAGGTCAAGGGTTGGAAGACCGCGCCCCATAAATTTTGATTTGCACCTGAAAGTCAGACGGAGTTGCAGGCTGAAACAATTGAAATACATGTAGTTGTTCTAGTGCTCTTGCAGATATTTGTATAATAATAAAGCAATATCAACTCAGAGCTATCAGCCTGTTACAAATGTATTTCCTTTTTGGAAATGAAGAAAACTAGCATTAATGTGAAATTGTCAACTATTCAAAAAGTGTCAATACCCTTGTTGATACAAAATAAGTGTTGCCTTTAAACTGCTTGCCTTTAAATTTGGTTTGACCTCACCTTATTTGTTGAAGTGTCTCCACAGCTTCAGAGTAACATTTATCTTTTATGGACTGTAATTTCTGTAAAATATAACAAACAACTTACTATAATATTCTAAATATNTAAAAAATGATCTAAAGTTTTTGTGTCTCCCAGTAAACCCCAGTTTACCACAAACCTTCATAGTCCCATTCACACCAAGAAAGAAGGCAACAAGCATATTGGTTGTTCAAGATTTGGCCGAATAATGCTTTTATTATATAACCCTACTAACTTAATCATTTTAACAATGTAACAGTGTTGCCTGTATTAAATGTTATGGCCATGGGGATAAAAAATATATATCAAATATTCAACAAGAATTCAACAAGACTCATCATCCTAAATATTATGTTGCAATGGGTCAACAAAAGTTATTATTTACAAACAACTCAGCACAAAAAGTTTAATTGGTGCAAGAAAAAAAGTATTGACATTATAACAGGTATAAACTGTTGAAAGACAAATATGTACCTGTCTTTTCTCTAACAGCAAGGATTCATCAATCAGCCAGAACTTTCTGTAAAATTAGAAAATGACATGTATTTGACAGAATAAAAAAATATTGGTTGCAGAGGTGAACAATTAATTCACAATCATTTGATGTTTGACTATAGAATAATTATTCTATAACTATAAAATCAGGATTGAAAAACTGTAAGCAAATTTTCTGCCAAGCTTATCAAATTAATAGGTACACTCTCATAATTCCCTATGAAAATTAATCCATTTGCCATACATTGTTTTATATAATGTTATATCACAAGTGTATTTAGTTGAGGCACATTTTTACATATTTTGAGTATTGCTAATACATACATACATACATATTTGCCTTTTTGCTATCAGATTAATATAATTATCCTTTCCACTTTTCCATCCTATACTCACTGGTCTACTCCCAGATATGCCAGTAGAGCCACATCTCCTTGCTTGTTGAACCTCTGCAGCCTATCCCAGTACTTCTCATCCTCCTTCTCATTGTGGAGGGCGTACAGAGTGAAGAGAGGAGGGTAGATCTTTGGCAGAAGTAAGGGGTGGAGAAGACTGCTGGGTGTTATCACCTCACTGGTGTTCAGAATGAGAAGACATCAATATCATTATTATATCATATATTGCATGGATGGATTTTGATCAAAAGTCACTGGCATGTTTTAAAAAAGACAGTATGGTTGGGCTAATCAGAAAAAGTAATTTGATGGGTATGGGTTTTAACACAAGCAGGGTAAGGACAGATTACTGTTGATTTACTAGAATTTGTATCCAACCTGTGTGACTACAATTTATTCATAAGATGTTTTTTTCTTTCTTTTTCTTTTTGCATTTGAAGCAAAATTATTTCAAATTCTGTATTTCTTTTGTCCCAACACTGTTGGTTCTGCCAGGACAGTGCTGCATACAGACTACCTCACCCTTTGTCATCTTCCTCCTCACTAACAGGACTGGGACAGTCAGTATGGTGAATATACATAGGTCTTGATGAAGATGGTAGATCAGGAAACAGCATTCTGGAAATAATAAAATTTTAGATAAGAAACACAACTTTTGAGGAAGAGACCTTCACAATGAAGTATTTCAATAGAGGAAACCGATTTTATTCTCATGTGGCCACCTCCAGTACACAATTTTTAAGAAATGTTTTAAGACCTAGGCTACTTCATCAAAATGGCACTGCAATCTTCACCACTTAAAAACCTAAACTGAAAGCATGTTGTTGTTTTGCTTTCAACGATAACTTGACACCACAAACCTTATGATGTTGTAGGTTCTTTTCACAAAGGAGTTCACCTCATCCCTGGCATGGTGCAGCAGCCTGGAATGTGCTCCCACCCCTACATATGTGGCACGGAACACGTCCACCAGACCCTCCATCAGCTTGCCCAGGGGATGGAAGCATACTTCAAATGCCTTGCAGAGACAAAAAAAAAGAATATCAGCAAATGTAAAAGCTGCATATTAACATACCTTTGAGGATTATTTATTTCAAGTATATTTTTATACACAAATGAAGCATATGTGCCTGATCCAACAATAGATTTTGTCACTAGTATTTGTCTGCAGAAACTTTGTAAGTAGTTCACTTCATTTGCTAATCTATAATTATGAGGTTTATTTCATTATGTGTATATTATATGTATATACCGCACTTAAATTTGTTTTCTATCATATCATCTTACATTTTACCTAATGATACCTGCAAAACTATGTTATTTGACTTACAGACTTAAAACAGGTAAAGGTACTATCATCGAGTTAACATAAGGACAACTTTTAATAAATTATAAGCAAGCGCTTTGAAAATAACTAATCAATGTCAATCATTGTTTTTTAATCAAGTCCTCTTTCAGTGCTTTTCCTTTTGTTTCCATTTAATAAAATACTATATAAATTACATTTTTAAACTTCTTGATACATTATTTCTAGTCATCGTCTATAAGCTGCATATGTATGTTGCTTACTGCTATATAAAGAAGCAAACCCATTTTTTTTAACATTATCACTCGGACTGTTTTTGTATGTGAACAGTTAGGTTTTACCTACAGCCAAGCACATTTTCTCAGCAGCATAAACATATTAGAAATTTAAAAAAAAGAAAGAAAGGTTCAAAATTTGCTTTATACAATATAAAAAACAAAACAAAATCATTGCAATATGATTCTATGTAGTATATCCCTGCTGGTAGCTTCATACTTATTATGCTACTTAATTATTAACAAAGTCTGTTTTCCTTTGTTTATTTGCTTGTTTTATTGTTTTTTTTTTAAGCAAAATATCTAAATAGTCCAAATAGGGCATAACCTGAAATATTGAAGAATAAGATGCATGACACAAATTAGTATTGGGCCATGCAGGTCAACTTAAGTGCTTTCGGATATATATACATTGTGACACACTTGCCATCTTGAACATTTGTTGTATCACACGTACCTTACGCAGATATTCCTGAATTTGCTTATAATAGTCAATAGTCATTGTTCCTCTGTTGTAGGGAGGAATCTTTTCTAAGTCATCTGAACTACCACTTCTGTATCTGAAAGATTCTTCAAGACATCAAAAATGTGCACACTGTCAAACCAAAACAAATCATACATTATGCAAAAGTTAGACCTTATACAGAATATTTGCAGTCCTTCTGCATGGTATTTTCTTTTGTATCCATGACAAATATACAGCCTCATAGGTCAAAACCAAGCAATGAGATAACTTTCTGTGTCATTAATTAACTGAGCCATTAACATCTAGGGATGATAAGCATATAAGCAATGAAGTAAGATATATCCACTGCATGATATAAACCAGTTTACAGTAATGAGTCACTGGCAGATAAAATGATGCTGGTTCGACATTAATAATTTCACTGAATTTACCAGGTTTCACTTATGCAATGGTTATTGTTAGTTTCTATTAGATCCTTTAGTGCAAGCAAGTTAAAAAGACAAGGGCTGTTATTGTGTTTCTGTTAATTCTGTTATGTAATAGTGCTGAAGACCTAAACAGCAATTAGATAATATCATGGAATGCAACTGTGAATGTTTGACCTTCAGATGTTGTACATGTCATTGGTAGGTAAGAGCTTCTGCCCCTTTGCAATTTCAAAAGGCTTAAGAATTGTGAAACAGTTTATTTTCAAAATTTCATGCATTTCTAGAATTTATTTTGCATTCAAAAATATTTTATACCTAATATTGAAAATGATTCAGATGATAGCACTATAACTCACAAAAAATTCAGGTAATTCTAACATTATTTTGATGTATTGCGCCCATGACAAAGCAAAAAAATAAATAAATATAAGTTGTAATCATTTAATAAATCATCCTTATATTCATTACAATAAGGTGCAATACCCATAATAACATCCAGAGGAGGAAAATCAATGTTTTCATTTAATGAATAAATATGGAAACAAAAAGGTGTGTAGCCTTCATAAAAGATGCAAGATTATAATCAGAATTGGTTGAAACATGTACACATATGCTTTATGACAAAAGCCAAAGACTGGGAATATTTAAGTTACAGGGAATTTTTGGCTCAAGGTCAAATAGCTTTGAAAGGCCTTACATGATTGATGAAAGCTTTATTACTGCTACTGCACTGGTTCTGCTGTTATTGACTTTGCTTGCCCTTTAACATAGAATCCAACCTTCATGACTCTTGATCCTTGACTAAAACTGCCACAGCCATTTCTATTCTAGAACTGCTGAAATATAGCGAATACCACCTGGCATGATTTCACTAGTCATTTACCTTGCTTTGTCCTTCTTCACTGTCCTCTTGCCTGCACTGACCATGACTGCCACTGCCTCCCAGGCCTTGGTTGCTGGGGCAGTGGGACCACCAAGCAGAGATTCACATAAACTGAAGATCTGTTTCCACTTCTGGTCTGCAGGGACGCTGTGCTTGCCAAATGACCTGAGAGAGGAACAGAAATTATGATTATTTTGCTTCTTTTACGATGTGACCAACAGTAACTTGTAATAGAAAAGTTGGAAATGGGCTTTGGAACTAACAAATTTTGAGGCACCAGTTCACATATACACAGTGATCAAGAACAATTATCTTAAAAAATCTTAAGACAGATCCCAATACACCATCTCTTTTTTTTTTAATTATTTGCTACAAAAATATCTGTTACTTACTCAGGGTTTGATACACTGGGTTGTTGCTGAACACTTCTTCTTTCCAGATTAATGGCTTTGTAGAAATTTCCACTTATTTTTACTCCATCAGTGAAAGCACCATTAAAACTACCCACAAACTTGTCTGAATTTGGAAGGGTCATGGTGCCCTGAATAATGAAAATCAAATATATTTAGGTCTCATTTCCCAACAGAAATTATTGAAATGTGTATTGCAAATATAGATATCATTTACAGTTGTTACATTTAACAACTAATTTTTTGCTCTGCATTATAACTTTTTTGTATTAACAGAAAAAAGAAATACCATACCAACAAACAGAGAAAAAATAAGTTATTTATGGGGAAGGTCTGTTAAAAAATAACTATGATTCTCTTCAAGAAAATGTAACAAAAGTAGAAATTTTATTAAAACATACAGGATAAAATACTCCTGTGTTTGTCATTAATATCTTTATGAATCTTGTACGACTCTGGATGGAGATATAAAATGCTTACCTTCCCATACAGTAAAGAAGATCCATAGAATTCGCCCTCATACCAGATGTTGTCTTCAGTTATCATAAGGCCTACACCCTGTGGACAAACATGAAGTCCATTTATTCATATCTTCTATTAAGACAAATACAATCAGTTCATGCCACTCAATTTAAAAATTCATTCCAACTGTAACAATGGTCATCATTCCACCTACTTGATTTTCATAATTCTGAGGCAATTTTCAATTTATTAAAAAAGATATACCTCATGCTGTTTTTGAAAAGCATGCAAAATTACATGCTATTAAGAGGGTTGATCTGCCTATCTACCACCTTACAAAACAAAGTTTAAAAAGTATTACACCAAACAATGTATGTAAGCAATGTATTTAAGATATAAAGACTTATAAAAATGCACTTACTGATAACCTATTTTGTATCCAGTTGCCTTCATAATAAAGTCCATCTAAAGTAACAAGTACTCCACTGCCACTACAGAGATCATCATGCCACATGCCCATGTACTTCTCTCCTGAAATAAAAATCACAGCAATAGTTAATATACTTTTTTCTTGAAATAAAAGTCAGCAATAATTAATGTACTTGTCAAATATCTGGTTTTCTTACATATCAATACATATTTCATCAAGAAAGATAACACCAAATATCAGGTATAGATACCTTTGACAATGTCATCAAAAACCCCATAACCGCATCTTTTATCTGCCGCCCACTCTCCTATGTACACACTGGCAGTGCTGGCGGTCAGTTTCCCTGTCTTCAGAACACCATGTCCATGTCTCTGTCCATCTTTGAAATACCCTTCATAAACATCTTCACTGGCGTATCTGGCAAGAAAAAGACACTGACGTGATATCTTGTGAACTATTCATTATGGTGAATTAGGGAAAGATGTTGATGTTGATGTTCATGAGATGAGAGGGAGAGGGGAAGTAGGGTTTTTTTCTTAGGAAAAAAACAATATAATATAAGATTTGCGATTTTGAAAAATTTGACAACTTTACATAACATATCGATAAAAAAGGCTTATTAGTACTTTAAAGTTTTTGTCATGAATAATCTGAACAACTGAAAATGTTATCTTCAGTACCAACTGAACGTGATTAACAGCAGGGCTTAGTACATAGCGGTTTGAACAAAAAGTAGAGTTTTAATACTTTATAGATCCCAGTCCATTTAGTTTGCCCTCCTTCCAATTCCCATCTTGCAGTTCTCTTCTCTTATCATCTTTGGGAATGCTCAACACACCATGACTGAAGAGGAATACAAGCAATATCATACAATGGAATCAAGTAACAACAACAGATGGGCAAGTGCTGTGTATTTAAATATATGAAAAATAACAGGTGTTTATCACCTTAAAGGCATCTTCTTGACAAGTTTATTGAACTGTCAGAACTCAACCACTCTCTCTCTCTCCCTGTGCTCAAGTGTAAAGTTAGTGGATGTCAACATCAACACATCTTTTTGACAATTCGAAGTGTACACTCTTACCCATGCTGCACTCCATTCTTTAATTTCCCAACATATTTTTGTCCATTTGACCATGTTATCTCACCCCTAAAAATCAATTCATACAATTAACAGCTGGCTTACAAATCAAATACAAATCAAAACACAAGTTATAAATCAAAAAGACATTTACTGTAACTAGTTTTTTTATATCAACAAATTATGTAACCAAACAAAACTAAACTTTATAAAAAGTATATCTATACAGTCAATCTATCATGTATGTTAAAATAAAGCTACATACTGTCCATGCATCTTTCCTGCGTGCCACATCCCAATGTACTTGGCATCTTTGAGGTGTCCAGGTTTGTAAAAGACATGAGTGGCATATCTTGAGAGTGGGAGAGTGCTACGAGCAGAAACAGTGGACTTTCTCTGTAATGTCTGACTGAATGTTGACCCCGATTTCCGGTCTGAGAGTACAGCTTCTATTGCTTGGTGAAATGCTTGCTGCCATTCAGTCTATAAGTTAATTCAAAAACATCTCTTTAGATGCAGATTTTTTGCCCCAGTTTTTTTTCTGCTCACGAAGATATAAACTGCATGCATGGTATTTAGTGTTTAAGAGTTCTGGGACTTATTAAGTGGCATAAATGACAATAAATTCTAAAAAGATTCCTACCTTTTCTTGTGCTGATGGTGCATATACCGTAAGACTTTCTTCTGGCATTATCAAAGTGAATGCATTCCTTCAAGAGGAAAAAGAAAAATAGTTAAAGTAAGAGTACTAATCAATTCTCTCTTCATGCTTCACCAAGAGAAGAATATTAATCAAATTAAGTTAATCATAAATTTCTAGTATCAAACTGTATATAAACATTCAATTTATACAGAATGTTCCTGCTTTTTGATATTGAAGAATTAATTTACCAAATAATATTTCCTACTTACTTTATGGTATCTGAATCACAAACTGCTTCTAGCCAGATTGTCGCAAGAGGAAATGCTTGGTGACTGGAATACTATAATAGACATCAAAGGGTTTCAATAAGAAGTTACAGTTCTAGTTTGCATGTCTGACCATATGCAAAGCAAAATTAAACCAAATATTTGAGTTTAAGCAATATAACTTTCATCTGAAACAACTACATAAAATATAATAATAAAATTTCATTAAAGTGATATACAGTATTACTCCCCATTTGTGATCTTGATGCATCTAAGTAAAAAACAAATATACTTGTTCACACACATATACTTTACAAAAAAATCATTCAAACGTGGCCTCTGATAAACATATTGCACCTATTTACCTGAGCGAATACAAGGGCATCATTGAAGAGCAACAACCAATTGAGGGAAAATCGACTGGCATTGGCAACATGGAGAGGATGGGCACGGCTTTCCCTCAGCAGTCTTCTGCCAGGCTGTTTCAAGGCATCCTATAATCATAAATGTTGAGATTACATTATTCCATACTTTTACCTGCAAGACACATAAATCTCTCGCTTCCATTTTTTATTACCAGAATAAGAACTAAGTGAATTCCTGTAATTTTAAGAACTGAAATGAAAAAGATATCCCTCAAAATGCTGTAAAAGCTGTGCTGTGCGTGTTGACTACAGCATTTCGTAAAGACTTGTCACTAGGATAGGAATAACTTAAATTACAGGTCATAATCTGGTCTTTTATTACATGTAATTTTTGTCTTATAAATACTTAAATGCTGTCCTTTTCTTTTCTTTTCTGCTGATAACATTAACAGACATTTCAAAACTCATTAACTAGTAAACTTTATGTCAATGAGATAAAACCATTTATAACAAAACAATCATGTTAGTGTAAAACCAAACCATACCCCATCAACATATCCTCACTTAAGTCCCAATACTACTGGACTGGTATAGCTTTATTGTAATTATAACTTTTTATTAATGTACAACACTTTCCTTTTTGGTCTGAAGGGAAGATAAATCCTTTTTTCTTTCCATGCAAACATAATTTATTAAACATGAAAAAAGCTCTTTTAAAGCTAGGCCGTAAAAAGGAAGGTTATTTTCACATTAACATATGCTTGTTTTAATGAGGGTGCTAGGACCAAGCCTGCCAGACAAATTATAAAAATGCAAATTACATCAAAGCCATGTGGTATAATTGACATCATCCATTGAAAAAAAAAGGTTTTTAAAACAGTGCAAATATCATTGAGTTTTTAAATATTTTTCTATTATTGAGGCAACTAAGGTTGATATGAAAATCCCAAATTTTAAGTCAAAATAATCTTGCATGTTAAATGGTTCACCAAAATGGGAAACTGGTATGAGGGAAGTGGGTAAACAGGGTATGCCATGTTAAGATATTATTAACAGTGTTTAGCTCCAATCACCTTGGATATTGGGGCAATAATAATAGAGATTTATAATCTATAATCTGGTTCTCTACTAAATGTTAAAGTGAACTAGCTGGTTTGTTACACCTTTAGTAAATAAACAACGCAAGGAGATCTCACCACATTGTGACCTCTTAAGTATGAAGATCCAAAGTCAACTTGTAGTTGTCTCATCTGGTACAGCAGAAGCATAAAGTACAGGGGAAAATGATGATTAAAAAATAAGAATCAAATACTACAAAAGAGGGAAAAGGGTAAGATGAAAAGTAATCAATATCATTTCAGACAGTAAAGGAGTGAATGGATTCCTCAGAGCCACCAACATGCAATAGAGATGTTGATGTGTAAGAAGCACATATGGACAGGGTGAACTATCCACAACAGACCTAAAATACCAAAGCATGCCTAAGAGTTCAAATATCTACCTGTTAATAACCCTTTGTGGAGACAGGTGACATTCATGCTAAACAAACAACTAATACACTCAAATAAGCTGGTACAGTAGTGAGGTTTGTGTTCAACAATGAGACGGACAGTGCTTTTTCGGTGCAGATCATAATCAAAAATTATTAGTTGCATCTAATTTCTTCACTGTGGTACCTACTATCTCACTATGTAAAATAAACCCCCTTTCCAGATAAATGACACAAGGCAGAAGTTAATAAACATACAGAATTATATATAAATAAGTGAGTAGCTGACATAAGACACATTTAATAAGTATGTCCACTGAGCAGTTTACCTTGGCAATTTTCTAAAACAAACAAAAATTACCAATCATGCCTGTATCTAACGTGTGGGAAAAATAAAATGATCTACAACCATAAGAACTACAATGTGTATATGAGACAGGGGACAAACAGCCACACTTTAAGCAGTACAATTAACCTGGATCTTAACCAATTCATAAATGAAATCACTTTGGGAAAAACACATCACATTGTTTTAATTTTATTTAATGCTTCTAATTGTACACAGAAGATACTTAGGGTATCTTAGAATATACAGTAATATATATATGCAGTAATTTCTAGATTTAAATTGAACTTTGACTTATCTTAGGAACTACTAACTAACAAAACTTTAAAATGACTTCATAAAATATATAAATCAAACATGACAAGAGGCAGACTCTTTTTGGAGTAACTTACATTGAATTTAGGCATCTTAGAAGATATAAGATCCCAGAACTTCCTGGTATTGTCAGCAAGATTATGGTCTGCAATGGCCGCTTGTTTAAGCTGACCACAGCTGCTACTTAGCTGGAAAAGGTGGTCACTCTCCATGCTGTGCTATAATGAAACATCATATATTACTCTCCTGTCCTCTGTTATAGCCATATATACTGATGTTGTGCTGTAATGCACAACATCTGTAACAAAGGTAAATTTTCTTCTCTACTGTGCAATGACATCTAATCTGAAGATGTTATAACCTGAAAACTGATTTAACAACAGAATACTATGAGGCAAATGATATCATTCAATAAAGAATAGTTTTCCAGTAATATTTGCACGTATTAAATTACACTTTTTTTGTCCACAAAGTATAATTACAAGTATAATGAAATCAAACAGTATCATGACAAAATACTTGATATTTAATATGTAGTTCTTAGCTGTTTAGGGCCTGTTCCTTACATCAGGGTAGCAAAGTGCCAGGTTCTGAGCAAGGCGCTCATACTCCTTCAGTCTCCTTAGAGGGAGCTGCAGCAGTTTCATCAAGGTCTTCACGTCACTCAAGTTCTTCTCACAATTGATCTCTTCAAGGATATCTGTGACAACATCTCTGATGTTTTTCTCCTTGAAAACAGTGCTGCAAATATATTAAATAAAGGACATTAAATTCTGCTAAGTCAAATCATTGTTGCTGTAGTTTGGTAAGTTATCAAAATATTTGTGAATTATGTACTATAAGCAAATTGATAACCATCCTAAAATACTAAGCAATCATAAATATATTTAATGAATAAATAGGCTAAGTAAATAAAATAAATGGCCAGTTTATCAAGGTAAAAACCTGTCTCTATCCACTAACTGATCTCTAACATCCTTTCCAAAATCTCCCTATGCCGTACCATTCCAAATGTCCAAGACTTACCTGACAACTTTACTACTCCAGTCAAATGCTCCAATGGCCACAGCATCCCCAAAGCTCTTGGAGTAGTGCTGTAATGTGGACAAGAGCTGGTCCTGTTGTCTTAGCATGAACACCTCATTCACAGACAGGGACCCCTGCACAGCTCGGGTCAAACCCACACTATTCATGCCAATCTGAAAAGAAAGTTGGGTTTTTAAACAAAGGCATCACTATGCAATACAATAAGCATCTGTCAAACATCTGTTATCTAACATCAACAATAACAGTGAACAAAGTGACTTACTTTTAGACCTAAATAAAATACAAGCAACTACCAATTAACAAAATAAGTTATAACTGATACTGCATCAAAGCAACAAATTAACAAATAATGAAGCTATTACTCCCAAGTCCCCATAAATACTAAAGGAAGTTATATAAAAAGTATAAATAAAAATATGTAAATTTAGTTTACCACACTAGACAGCCCAGTGAATGCATCAAATAGTACTTTCATAGAAAGTTCAGATGAATGAATCTCTTCAGATGCAAAAGGCTCTGAAATAAACAAGAAATGTTACAAATTCAAACAAATAAAGAATTCAAATTTGACTTTTCCACATGAAAATGGTTTTGTTGTCACATAATTTATTATATCCCTGAGGCATGGTTATGATAAAATCTAGAAAATGCCGTATATGTCATAGGACATTCTAATCAAAAGTATAGAAGTTCTTATAAATGAAGCAACATAAAAATCTCACGACTTAAAACTTCTCATTAAAATATAAATAGTCATTCAAGTAATTATGAACCCCACTGCAGAAAGAAAACTGTTAATTCATTAAATATAGGTCCTTAAATTGCCTGACATAAGGATGTTACCTAACATGAGTATATGTTACTGATATGAGTGTATTTTACCTGACATGAGTGTATTTTAAATGACATGAGTATATATGTGTTACCTGACATGAGTGTATGTTACCTGACATGAGTGTATGTTACCTGACATGAGTATATGTTTCAGTACTCCAGAGGCAATGAGTGCCATATGATGAAAGAATGTCCTCTCAGTGCTGGCTAGCTCATGAAGGGCAGCCAGGTGATTAGATGTGTTTCTGTTGAAAACAGCAACACTAAGGCCACCTGCAGCTAAATGCCTCACCCAACCACACTGGAACAGCAAAAGATGATATACATTTACTTCTGACAAATGTACTGTTCATATTATATCATTACTGTTTTTAGTACTGAAATTGTCATTGTTATTTTCAAATTATTTTCTTAACTTAACAGATCAATTGAAGCTGTGTCTAATTGGCTGCAGAAATCTAATTTTGTAGAATGTATCACAAAATAATTTAATTTTAATGTAACTTGTCTAACCTTTCTTACAACATTGAGTTTGATAGGCTGTGCCACCATGGTGGAGCTCTCCTGGACACTTTCAGGTAAAAAAGTACAAATTATTATACAGTCTGACTTAATAAGATGTAACTTGCTTAATGTATAATGTATACTGATGGAGGCATGAATTGGAAGTGAATATAGCAAGTTAAAATCTAAACCTGATGATATACAATGGTGCAGGTCACGTTTGAATGTTTACCACTGATAAATACTTTTAAAAATCTGGATGAAATTCAATGTCAATACGAGAATCTAAGAAAAGTTGGTTTCAATACATAATTCATTTTCAGGCTTTTTTTGCGATCAGTGATTAAGAACTGGTATTTACTCTGGCCTCCTCCCACTATAGTAAACCTCTGGTGGTCCTCCTCCTAAACAGTCAGCAAGAAATAAGGAATGCTCTCTGCCACTTGCACCATCCCACAAATGAACTTTGGACAAAACCTAAATTATTTGACAAAAAAAATTAATTAAAATAAAAATAAATAATAAGTAATATATTGTGGTAGCCAAATTTGCAAAAAAGCAAAAGGTCTTACTTATTTCAAAATGCTACTTTTGACATATTTTAAAACTGCTAACTAACATTGTGAAAAACTATGTTTATCAAATAAGTTATAATGTGTATTTTTACATATACCTCATACAAGGTAATAGCTTTGTGTTAGTAGCACATACCTTGACTTTGCCTGGACTGTATTCATTTTCTGTCCTCCCCAGCTGACCATGAGAGTTGGACCCCCAGGAGAGCACCTGTCCTGTACTTAGCACTGCCAGGGTGTGATAGCTGCCGGCACTCACTTTCATCACTTTCTTGGTACTCAGGGACTTGATACAGCATGGCTGGTTTCTGAAACAGGAATGCCATGATTGTTCTCTTTTCTAATAGTATTTTGCTAAATAATATAATTGATGCATACCATTTATACTGACTGTGATACATGCCAGACAAATTATTTTAATACCATGCAGTCTACATATTGATCATTTGCCATTTAATTGTATGTGGTAGTTTTGTACTATTAAAATATAAAATCCCTTCACATCAATTTGTCTGGTTAAACCATTAACTGCACCATCATATAAAATACCTATTCAACATATCTCCATGTCCCAGCTGTCCTTTCTTTCCCCTGCCCCAAGTCCACACCTCTGTCTCCAAATAGACTTCAGCTAGAAAGAAATTGTGATAACATCAATATATGTCCACCAAAAGCACACCAAAAATGCTTTAAGCATGATTATTATACCACTTGTCCTATTGACAATTTTTATTTGTAAAATTAACACCATTTTTACACTAAAATTAACCCATATTTATAATTATTTTTAAACCATTCCATTGCATTTTCTATGCAGGAGAGATAATATTCAGTCATGAAACAAAATGAGACAAAGGTACAAAAGGTCTGTTATTGATCACAATATGAGACAAGTATTTCAACTAGCTATATATTGTATGTACTGCAGCAATGTTATTTTAGAATTAATTGAAGGTGTGGATCTAAAAAAATGGACCAAACTAGTATTTTAGTATCAAAAATGCTTTCGGCATAAGTCTTTCAACTGCCCAACCTAAATGTGTGGGAGGATGATTAAGACCAAAATTTTGAGGTCACCATCAACTCAGTGAGAGGCATCACAATCTGGTTTTAAGGCCCATGGTGTTCCACAGTCAATTTAGAAATCAATTAATCATATCCCATTTTACGTTACAGAAATGTTTTTTAAAGGGATAATAACTCTTCGTATGAGATCTATGTTTCACAATAAAAACCTTGTGAATAACTCATAGAAATATAATATATTCTGTTTTACCACAAAACAGCAGTTATAGCTATTATTCTGATAATCTTAAGACCATGCGACCTCCATTGATGTCTATACTCTGTTAAAATCTCTTAAGAGATTTTAACAAAAAACCAAACTTTTTAGAAAAAAACCAGGGACTAACTTTGAATGTAAAAATGGATTCATTAACCATTGGTAAGTATGGGAAAATTTTTGTTTACTCCAGGAAAATTCATTTTTTGGCCGAAACGAAGAGTTATTATTGCTTTAAATAAAATTCCACAAGATTAAAGATACATATCATTTAAAATTGTTTTCCTTCTGTCTTACTGACTATAAGCAACAGTATGTCCCTAAGAGTTCATTCAATTGTATAAAATATGCCATGATTTATCATTTCATATGATAAAAAATTTAAGGCAAGCTATTACTGTCATTTTCGTTGCTTTAGGATAACTATAACTAAAACAGATGGGTTGTGGGCTGTCTTGTACTTTAATCATCATATACAGAAAAATGACTTGTGCCTAGATGCAGGTATGTCATCTCTAGAAGGTAACCATTAGGATGACAAACGAGCAATAATATGTGTTGGACTATCAATTTCTTTCAGCTATATATATAATTTTATGCTTTACAATCCAATTAATCTTGCTTTTTATTTATAACTCCAGCTCAATGCCCATACACTTACACGTGCACACATGCATACACACACACACACTAGTATACATAATTTTAAACTGTTTTCTCCTTCATAATAATGATACTCTTCAGCAACATTTGCAGGTTTGTGAATTTTCACATCACTATATGATACCTAGATGAAATCCCAAGCTCATTTCCCATGACGCTTGTATTTGCTTCAGGTAAAGATTTTTTTCTTGAGGCCATGAGGTTATCCTTTATACATTTATGGCTATACATTGGGAGAATACTCACTGTTTTGTCTCTTCCTTGCCTCCCATACTGGTTGTGAAAGCTTCTTCCATCTAGTAAATTCCTCTCCTGATTTCTTGAAGTCTAAGGATAAAGAGTGTCGCATTCCACGTTGATTTTTATATTCGGCTGCAGTCCATGACTGTGACGTTCCAATAAAATCAGAAGCCCTGCGAACCAACTTTGCCCCTGACGAAGGAGAACCCTCATTACTAGTAGATGATCTACTGCTGGACCTATTGCTTTGATCTTCCAAAGAATTTTGCAAAGAATCTGTGCTTCCCCCAGCCTCAAAACTATCCTCTAACTCAATGTTAAAATGTGAAACAAAAGCAAAATTTGCAATTGTTGTGCTGACACTCTTTCTTTGGCTTTTTAAGGCATTTCCTTTCTCTGGAGAAGGTTCAACATCTTTTTTCAAAGGTGAATCAGCATCTGACAAACTTTGTTCTAATGATAATGTTCTTGATAAGTATTGCCTTGCACCATTGACATCACCTAAAAACGAACTTCGCGACCTATGGACCTCTCTCTCAGGGGTTTCACAGAAGACATCATCAGTCTCTTTATCCATCGCATGTGGAAATAATGATTGTTTAGGTATGCTAGAACCCGATGGTGAGAATTGCTCATCAATAAATGCACCACTTCTCCTTCGAACCATCTCTACATCTTGTTTTCCACTTTCAGACTCAGCAGTGGTATCAGGTATTGTTGGAGATGAACTATTTTTTTCTTGTTCCAGTGCAACACTTTGCGTAAATGCTTCAGTTTTTTCTGATGCACTTTTCACCTTTGTACTTCCCTGATCCTCTTCTTGATGATTGTCAGCAGCACTATCCTGTGTAGTGGTTGTATTTTGTTTTTCCTGAGCCTTAGGTGAGGCATTTTCTTCATAGTTCTGTACTTCCCAAACTACTTTGGTGTCACATGTTGCTTCTTTATTGCTAGGAACAGTCTCGGTATAACTAACAGCAGTAGCAATTGCAGTTGAAGGACTAGTAGAGGGAGCCTTATCACCGTTTCTGAGAACCCAAACTGAGTCCATGAATTCGTTCTCAAGTCTTTTGGGAGGTTCGCTACCACTCTCAGAAACCCGGTCAGCTTTTTCTGAATCAAGTGCTAGACCCAAGGGGCACTTGTGATCATCACTTATAATACAAGTATCCCCTTCTTCTTTCATGCTATATATTTCTTTTTCACACATGGGGCATGTGGAGGGAGTAATGGGATGCACTACGGGTTTCACAAGTGGAGTCTCAGGGGCATTTGACACTATTTTTGTCTTCTTATCAGATGACTTCTTGATTAGAGCCACACTGTGTTCGGCACCAGCAGACACCTGAATCACAAATCTATCATGCAAAAAGTCGAGTCTTTGAGGAACCAGACATTCTTTCTCAGTGTTCAACCCCAGCTGACAGCCAGCGCCCCACACCCAGATTTCCCCACTATTTGATAGCGCCAAGGTATGTGTGTCTCCACATGCCACCTGAAGCATGCACACCTCACGGTTCTGGCCCTGGATCCCATGAACGCAGATCCCTCCTGGCTCTTTAATTTCAACTTTAGTTGGCAGAGGAACAGCTGTTGCTTGACCACTTCCACACTGCCCACTTTTGGAAGTTCCCCAACAAAACACATGCCCATCCCCAGTCACTGCACCAGAGTGGTTACTCCCACATGAAATATAGCAGACATCTTGTCCTGAAATGACAACAAGGAACATGTGGGAGGCTTATATATGCAACTTATAAAAGTACTAAAAAATCATTAGACAAATTACCATATATTGAGAACTATGTCACTCTTAAATCCTTCAATCAATCCATAAAAAATCTAGAACAATAACACATACCACCTGCCAAAGGCAAAATATGTGCTAAGCAAAACATTATGCCTGAATACATTCAATGCATTCTAACAACTGTTAATTGAGCCTATATAGCACATCATAAAATACACTGACACATACCCTCAAATGTTTTGATCAGGGATGTCTCTTTGCATTCACCACCTGAAATTGCAAAATGATTGATCATCAGCACACCCTAGATAGAACTACAGAAAGGGTAACACCCAATTTCAAAGGAAGATGAGACCTTAAGTGACTGCAACAAATGCATTTATTTTACAGCATGAGTGCTTATAAATAATATTTTATCAGCCGTTTTATTTCAAAGTCAAATGATGTATAGACAGCTCCTTATTCCCAATGCTGTTTAATTTCAAAGCATATTTTAAAGTAATATATGAGAGCATTGAGAACAGTGGACTAACAGATCCACGATTCAAATGTTGTGACCCACTAAAAAGTTTGCTACTTAATTCCCAATAAGACACTGAACAGATTCCCTGCCGGGATTACGCAACAAGCATTCAAGTGGGTCGACTGTATTTGATCCTCGGATCTGTTAGACCGCTGTGCTGAATACGCTCTATAATGTACCTATGGTCCCAATGCCCAGCTGACCAAAGCTATTGTCTCCTTGGCTGTACACCTTGTGCCCAGTGGTCAAGAAGATGATGTGCTTGTCCCCCACTGCCACACTGTGGACAGTCCTCGACAGCAGAGGGCCGGGTGACACCAGGAGGTCACCTGTGGGATAGCCATGCCAGATGGCCACATGACCCTCATTCTTTTCTTCACTGGAATGACAGAAATCAGTGTGCTATATAACAGGAGGGTATATTATGAGACCTAGCTGCTAATTCTGTACTTATAGTGAATGGTTTAGGACAATCCTGTTGTTTGGTTCTTGTACAGAATATTTGTACATAACATAGAAAGAAAATTAAGAAGTTGCATATTAATGCTTCAGTATTAGAATATCATGCTGCACCTTTTTTATGCATTCTCAGTGCTCTTTTATAATCTTAAAAAGAAATTGTTACCAGCAAGAGATGCTAATGATGTAATAAATGTAGTACAAACTAAAGTAATTAAGGAGAACTAATTCATCATAACAATACATTTTGTTTACTCAAAATTTTGCAATCAAACTATACCAATCCCTTAGATACAAGCACACGTACGGTTATTCTTTATGAATCATAACATCTTAACCTTCTAACGGTTACCAAAAAAATCTCAGAGTTTCCCCACTCAGTTTATAAGTTGCATCTAGCCTGTAAGAAAGTTCACCAAGCATGACAGCTCAAATACACACTTCACAAATCAACACTTGTGAAAATTTAGCCTGCCTTGTTGCAAACATAACATGTGAAACTGCCCAAATGCAGTTATATGCAAAAATGTGGATTTACTGTAATGAAACATTTCCATTTCTAATCAACTAGTAGTTTGTGTCTCCAGACCATATACATTTCCATATCTCTCCCTCAAGGCGGTGGTACAAACTGGGTACTGATGTCATGCCGCCTTGGCAATGCTGCAAGGCCGTAACTGACAGGAAGCTGCGTGACACAGACCAACAACATACTAATCATCACTTCTACGGGCGAAATCGTTTGGAGAGGACGTGTTTGACGATGAGAAACCCAAGTAAGTAGTAAAATTTATCATATTTATCTCAATTTCATTTACCTTTATCATAGCTAGAGTTAGAACCACTGGCCTTTTTCATAAATATTTTATTCCACAACTAAAATGTTGCAAGAGAGCATTTATTTTATTTTATTTTTTTTTTCACAACTGCTTGTAAATCATACAGTGGCCTTATTTTGTATTCATGTGCAGGTTTTTCAATAGTAACAACTTTACAATTATTTATTTGGACCATAAAGATAAACTTTTTCATGAATGTCAATCGTAGCTATAGCTCTTGTATATCAAAATTAATAAATTCAAGTAAATATTACCAATCATTCAAACTGTAATAAGTAAAGCTCCAATTTCAGTGCTTTCAACATTTGGTAAATTTAAATGTCAGTTTTGACTCAACATGGAAAATCTCGATACTTTGCTGCAAATCAGTGGCAAACTTTTCATCCATCTTAATATATCTATTTTCAGCTATCTTATTCTTTTAACACCGAGGCTACCCTAGCACCATGAAGTCAAGTATTCACCATGTCCCGGGAAACAAGGTGGTCCACACTGTGGCTCACAACCACTCAGACCAACCCCAGACACAGGGAGGAGGCGTCTCTGTCATCACCAAAACTTCAAAAGCCCCCTCCTTCCTCGAGCAGACTATCACCAAATTCCAAGTTATTTTGTTTGACTCAGACAATCCCGATTCTGTCTACGCCCCAGGTGATTACGTCAAAGGGCAAATCATTTTGCATGTGAAAAACCCACTGGATCTGCAATTCATTGAGGTGGTTGTCAAAGGAGAGGGTGTTATTTCCTGGGGACATTCCTCGGCCAGACTAGAGAATTATGTCTTCAAGAGGACATTTATGGCTGGTTCGCCAGACAACTCTGTGATAACTGTGCTCCACCCAGGCAGGTATGCCACTGCGTTCCAGTATCATCTGCCAACAGACATACCATCTTCAACAGATTATGTGGCACCCTTGGACAAGTTTAGTTTCCACATTGGGTATGCAGTAGAGGCCAGAATATGTGATTATGCTATGACTAAAGTTACAAAAGGGAAGCGCTTTTTGCGTCAACAAGTCCGTATCCTGCAGGAGGATTCCCACCCTTTTGTAATCCAGCGGCCATTTAGTATAACTGACCTGCCTGGGGCCTTCACACCTATTCAGCATGTAGATGTTTTAACTTCCAGCATACTGAAGCCATTGAAGAGCAATGATGGTGTAGTGAAGTTGCAATTGCATCGCAGTGCATATTCCGTTGGAGACAGCATCATTCTACACATTGAGATCAATGCTAAAACAAATAAACCACCTGTCAGAGGAAAAATAGACTTAGAGCAAAAAGTGACCACAGTCAACCCCATGAGAACATTTGTGGCTGATATAGCTGGAATTGAAGAGAACCTTCTTACTCGCCATCGTCGAGACAGTGAGGTTATGACTGCAGCAGGTGTACATATAAGTAGATACGAATTTGCACTTGAATTGCCTCGAAATCTGCTGCCATCTCACCTTCCTGGCTGTAAACTGATAACTGTGACTTACACCCTCAAGGCACGCGTAGACTTTGCTGGCTCTGGTGGACAATGGTCTGCCAAGGTTCCCCTACAAATTGCTCCTGAGACAACAAGAAGAGATTCAGCATCAAGCAGCAGCACTGTGTCTCAGACCTTTTTCCGCAGACCTTCTCTCACTTTCCACAATGCTAACAATCATCACGATGGACTTTTTAACTCTCTGCCAAGGCCAAGTCTTACTCCATCCTCATCATCTTCATACCAACACAGAAGTAACTCACTTCCCAGGCCTAGCCAGGGCTCTGTGAGCTATGACTACAGCAGCTTCTCTATGCCACGCCCAAGAAGAGATGAGGATCTGATTTCAAACCACAGCAGAAATAAAGTCCGCACAAAATATAAATCATCACTTTTTAAAAAATAAAAAGACAAGCATTAGACGTTTATCAAGAATATTTAATGATAACCAATGAACATAAATGAAATACCTATTTGTTTTTCTGTGGATCCAAATTAAAGCAGTCTCCAGCAAGATAGACATTCAATTGAATAATACAAGAGCACTTATGTAAAATTGTGTCCCAAGTCTAAATCATCATACAAAAAGTCTAAGAATTAGGCGATTGGAGCCTAAGATGTTCCCACATCCATTAAACCAGCATTTCCTAGGTGGCTGTTCCTGTAGATATACAGCGACATTATCTGTAATTTCTATAAAAGAAAAACACTCAGAAGATATCATAGTTATGTATCATGCAAAATTAAAACCATCTTCAGGACTACCAAAATGTAACCCTCAGGTCAGCAAATAGGTCTAAAGTTAGTAGTCCAGTTTTCAATCACATTATCAAAACAAACAGCTACTTCACCAAACCTTAGGTGCAAAAGTTGATTACGGTATCTATCTTTATGCCACACATACAACAAGATTAGATTAATAGTATACCAAGCTGTTCAGTATAGTGACTGAGATAATTACTTGCCAAAATGTTTTTATTTACTGTAAATAGGATAATATAAACTTTTTTGTATAAACATTTAGATTTAAGTGTGAATTGCATACAGATCCATTTGTGAAATTCTAGCGTAATGGCATTTATGTTGTAATATTAATCATGTTACTGTATACAACTGAATTTTTGTTTTCAACTTCAATGTTAACCTGAATTGTAAACAACACATGTATATAAATTTATGACAGCAACTATAATGCACTATATCAGTTCAGATTCTTTAGCTCCTGAAGAAACTCAGGGAATGCTGTTAAATAAATGCTTAAAGGAACTAAACTACATTGCTTGTTTGTTGTTCGCTTTTATTGGAACCCTACACATGCTGTCACTTTTGACTCTACACAAAGACTTGTCTTACAACTTAATTATTGGCAGATGAATAGAGATTGCACTGGGTTCCTTCCAAATCACTAAAAAGTAACCAAGGTCTGCATCATGCACACCAGGCTGTATTGGCACATGATACAATGCAAAAGCATTAATTACTACTGAATGCCTTGACGTATGCCAAGTTTCATTTCAAAGACAAAAATGGCTTTGTCTTAACCTTTGTATATAACTAAACTCCAAGATTTGATGCAATGATAAGTAGAATCTGCATATTAACAAATGTATAAAGTAGAAATCTGCATGTCAGTGCAGACTTTGGCTGAGCACTGTAAACAACTACATACTAGTAAATACTTGATGTTTTGTTTAGGAGGGAGAGAATTCTTGTTGTTATTATTTTTATTAGTCTATGGATATCTGCTTTAAAAATTCCAAGCTTGAAACTGTTACTTATATCAATTCAAAAGGACATGAGAAGGTGAATTCAACTTGACATGTGAAATGCAGTACTAGTACAATAATAATGATGATGATAATAAAAAAAACTTTGTTGACCACTGCATTTGCATATCCATGAAAAAGTTTGAGCAAGTCTTGACAATATACAGTGGAATCTTCACACAATACTGATGCCAAGCAACCTCAAGACTTAATTTTAACTGTAAGTATAAAAGTTTTTAAAGTTTCTTCTCAAGATTTGCTCAAACTTCAAAACTTTGTCATTCCATTTGCATGATTTGTGAAAATGAAATTTGACCCCACATTCAAAAATGTCACTGCAATTCATACAAAATTCCTTTCCTGGCAAAATTTCAAAAAAATAATGAATGATGGGTGCATTATCCATCAATATTTGGTCAAAATATTTACCTTAGCCCATATGGTTATTTTATAATTATACAAAATAACAATGTTCCAAACTTTTTCTGGTCGAGTGTACCTGCATTGACTGATGTAGTTGGCTGAGAAAAACCATACCAATATTCATTCATTAATTGCTGACAATTCCATAAAATGATGCAAAATTATAGAAGATGTCTCATTTCAATTTTGAGGGCGAAGGCATCAAAACTTGATTTAAATGGTCCTATGTAGCTTTATAAAAATTATAAAGCCTTTTAAAGAAGTATATCTACATTATAATAAAAAAAAAACACATTTTATAATTCCTATAGGAAACTTCATTGTCTAGGCTTGTGTTATCACCCTGAGCTTCAGAGATAACTTGCCACTAACCTCTTCACTATAGCCTATCTTCATCGTGTCAAGTTACCTCTGACCACATTCGATAGCCCCCGCCGCCCGCCAATCAAATTTAAAGCCCGCACTCAATGACTCATTGAACGATCTAGCCAATGAACGCGAACGAGTCAAAGCGCGCTTTGTTCAAATCCGGACCAATCAAAGATAAGGCTGAATATCAGGGACTTGCCGTAACCTGTGGGCAGCACGCAAAATACATCATCCCTCAGTAGATAATGATGCAGGGCCTCAAACTGATCTGGTTTCAATTCCGATATACTCATATTTTGCAAAGAATCAAGAGATAACTTAACACATTAATTTACGTAGTCACTCGTAGGAGACGCCATGCTTTTTTTGTGTACGGTTATGCACTCGGAACTACTCGGATGTCTCCGCACTCGACTAACTTTGTTGTTAGTATGGAGCTTGCGGAATCAGCCGAGGATTGCCGATTGACGGTCAACCAATCAGCGTTTTCACCAAACTTTGGTGAAAAAATTTTGAAACATGGATTCGATTGGCTTATATAAACTAGGTCAAACTATTTTCGTCAGAGGTAACTTGACACGATGAAGATAGGCTATAGTGAAGAGGTTAGTGGCAAGTTATCTCTGAAACTCAGGGTGGTGTTATATGCTTTACAAAGTTTTCCTTTCACACAAACTTAGGAATTAAGTTTTTTTTTAACATTTACAGTGAGTACTGCCTTGGGTAGAATACATTTCATATGCTTATTTTAAACCATCTTATTTGACTCTTAACCATTCATTTTGTTACATTCGGGGCAGAAACCACCAAACAGACCAATCATGGACTGTTGTAGACAAATGTAGCACTGTGGGAAAAATTACTGATTTTTATCCAATTTTTTTCCTGACATTTCTTGTGTGTTGTTAGGGTTAATTTTGGTGTCAACCAGCACAGCAAGCAAGGGTGTAAACTACTACCCATTTTTTAATTGGGACCAAGCACAGGCGTCGTGCAGAATGGAACCTCTGGCAGATTGAGCTACTGACTATGAGCGATGCAGTGGTTTGTTTACAAACGAGAGGGGTCCACGTGTTCAACTTCTGCTGGTAAGAAAATAAGCACTTCTATTGGTGCCATTGGGAGTTATGTCAGTGTGTTTGCTATCCAATGGGGATAGGACAGCGGCGGATTTAGGCCGTCTCCTGGGTCTTCTGGCAGACGGTCAGATTTTCAAGTTTACATTGTCAGCCATCTAATGTTTTTCTTGTCGGAAGATGGTCAAAATGGAAGATGGATCAACAAAGATAATTTGGAAGACAGTCAGAAAATATCTCTGGATCCGCCCCCGAAGGACATGTTTCACCAAAGTATTTTGATCCAGCTAATTATTTTGTTCATGCAGTTTTGCAGGCATTTCTTAGTATGGTTGTCAATGGGAAATCATTTGCAGGTTTCTGTCCTGAAATTAACTATCTTACACCATATATCTATATAGGCAACACAATGCTATTTTGATCCAGGAAGAATATAAACATGAAAGGAAATATTCTTTTTAATTCAACGTCACATACAATTGTGCACGTCCACGATACTGCCTGGGTAACAACAATGTCATACTATCATGCATTCTTATTGCAAATCATTTACAGAAGTGTAAACTTATTCACACTGCACACTGTCGTGAACAAGGGGATACACCGAAAGCTTTCAAAAGTACTACACAGTGTAAACAAGATGAAAAATTAGGTAGAATTTGAGAAAAATCAGGGACAACACACTTTTTAAACAAACGACATTTAAATGAACTTGATTCACTCACCTTTGGGTTGGGTCGTGCATACTTTTACTTTTAAAACCAGCTCCACATTACTAACGAAACATTAAACACTCCGGGGTTTTCCTGATTTTCAATTTATGGGCGCAGCCATCTTGAAAACAACTTCTTCTCGCAATGCCACGCGTGAAAATACCATTAACGCAAGCGCAGTGAGCTTGACAACATGCATAACAACCAGCAGGAGCAAGAGAAGCATTGACCAAAATATTTTATGTTCTTGCAAGTAAGTGACATTTTTGAAATATGTTCTTGCAATGTCTTTGACAACAAAACACTATTTATTTCTGACATACTTGCATTGATATCCTGATGTTTTTATAGCCTAATAAGAGGTGTGATGAGTTTTTAAGTAGCCACTTCGTTTTACTGTACCGCAACTACTGACTCCATAGAAGTGGAGTATAACATTAACACTACTGCCACCATGAATAACTTAATGTTACTTTTTTGAAATTTTGAATCTATGACAACGAATAACAACAACATTCAAGACAGTAAACAAACACCACTACCTTTTCTGAATCAAGTACCAAAATTAAGACTAGCTAGGTTTGCTTTTCTGGCCACTGTCACCAAAATGGGACTCTTAATTGTTTGTCAGTTAATGCAATATTGCATTATAGCCAGTCCTTTTAAAAATATAAGAACTCCTACAGATCAGTTACACTATATTTATTCTAATGTACAGCATGGTAAACCTGTAAAAATGTGTTGCAAGTTTTAGATTATCTGTTTGTAATGTTTTTGTAACTACAATATTCAATAATACATACAGCTTTTCACATTGAATTTCATACATTGTACATGCTCATGTATTTAAATCAGAACCTGCTTTTTTCAAACTATTTTTTTTTTCTTTTTGATTGTGTTTGACACCCTTCTGCCAATGTAAAAAAAATCATGAAAGCCACTTGTCTTTTACAAATATGACTTAGTTTAACCAGGAAATTGTGAAATAAGTATGCACCAATATATATTGTGGTACTATCCTAATAGATTATAATGTAAGATGTAGGATTATTTAATAGTAGAGAAAATAAATATGATTAAACCAAAGAAGATGGCTACTTAAATTGCTACTGGTCTCATCAGATAAGTAAAGTAATTTGAAATTAATAATCACTTTTTTAGGTTTGAGTTTGATTACTTTTATTCCAATTTTCAATGTTTCGAGGCACATCTACAGGGTTACACTGGTGGCTAAATGTATGTTGCACACTGCTTAAGTTATATTTAATACATTGTATTGTTTTCTGTTTGGTATGGTTGTGCATGTGATAATATCATGCACTGGCTGCAGGAAGTAGGTACAAAATTGAAAAAAAAAAAAAA
>NW_019775740.1:108455-124323 GCF_001039355.2 Lingula anatina | reverse complement strand
CATCACTTCCTGCACTGTGGCCCTGTCACTGCTGCAGTAGGTTCATTTGTCATATAATTTAAGCAGCATCACTGGTATATCGGTGCTCACTTTGTGTCCCAAAGAACTGCAGTAGGAGTAGTATTGCCGTATCTTAGGCACCAACAGTATCAGTTCCTGCTTTGTGCCTGCATCCGTTGATGTTGCTGCTGACGTATCATTTCTGACTGCTTCTTCAGGTTTTCATGAAGAATAACCAAACTTTCCTGAAATTTAAAATGCATACGTATTAGACTATTAGTATTAGAAACTCAGCTTCATAAGGGCAATTTTTTTATAGAAACCATTTCATGTGGTGTCATACCTCCCTGATATCTAGCACTATCATAATATCCAAACCCTTGCACCCAGTATTTTTAGGTGTGAGGAAATTTTTTAACCTCTCCTTCTAATTCATAGCAATATAATCCAATAGTTTACCATGTATTGGCAGAGGCATAAATCACCATAACTCCATTCTTCACAGCAACATTGGCTAATATAACACTGAAATTGTATTTCCTTTAGAAATCTTTTTCTTGATTTGGGGTTCCATTGCCATTTCACTTGCAGCTTCATCATAGATTGCAAAAATTATATCATCTGATACAGTAAAAACTTGAAAATTTCACTTAAAAATTAATTAATATTTCAAATTGCGTAAATTCAAGGAATTTTTCAAAATTATGTATATTCAACATACTAAATTTACATCACATGAAATTTCTCAGCAAGTCAGGTATCTTTTTTAACATTAGGGAAAAACAGGATAGACCAGTCAACCAATCTCTTTACCAGTCAAGTAAATAACAGAGAGTAAAACCACCTAACAATGAGCTTTTTTTGTGTTTTTTTCCATGTAGGAAAATATTTAGGCCTGGAAATATCTTGAAATAATTCATTAAAATATTTTAATGAAAAAAATTGTGATTATGAGCCAAAGAACATTAAACTAGTGTTTTAAGAGGGTACAGGAGCCCCTAATTACATTACAGGGACCAAGGGGACATTTGTCACTAGCTTACCTTAGCCAGGTGATGGTGGGCATGTAATAATCAAACTAGTCTCTCTGATACAATGCATACAATGCAATTTACTTCTATAAGTGACTTAAATGTATCTGCCTTTAATCTATTGCCATGCTTAAAGCAATCAACAACAGCACACAACCTTGAGGAACAGAGAACATAAAAGCGGCAGCCTTGCCCTCGACACTTCACTTGTCACATTTGTTTGATGCAACTGTAGCTCGAGGCAAACTAACTAGGTACAAAAAGAGACAGTATCCTTGCCTTTAACACCTGACTAAATATATCTCAAGGTAAAATGGAAAAAAAAGGAGCAAAAAAAAAAAGGAACATTCATGGCCCTAACACCCCACCTGTCAGATGTGTGCAATACCTTAAAGATGCATTTGAAGGAAGCTGACATGTCAAACGAATCGCCCCAAACCCAACCAAATGCCATCAACTAGTTTTAAATTGCATTACTTTAAAAATATGAGAGAGCACTGTCTCATATTTCCAGAAAAATAAAATTTGAACAAATATTTTCCTATACAGGGTACACACCCCTTGGTTGTCTTTGCTAACATAAATTTGAATAACTATGCTCTTGCACATACAGTTGTAACGTGTCATACACTACTACCTAATTTGACAGACTGTCACAAACTAGAGGGACGGATAAATGCGGTAAGTAGGTTTTTGACTGATCAAGTGATTAATTTGGCATGTGGACCTTATTTCAGTAGAAAAACTAGCAGTAGTGATTTACAGGGAATCCACACTTGCTTCAAATGTAATTTCAAACTGACAAAAGAGCTCGCAGAAATCCATACCTACAGACAAGAGTAGACAGCAGACTGACACCACTTATAAGTCTGATGTGAAGTTTTTCACATTGGAGAATGCTCTAGTATTCCATCTGTATTCAACACAGTCAGGTGTGAGCCATTTCCTGCCATTTGCATGAAACAACACTCGACAGCTTTTTTTATTTTAAATGCACAACCCTTTGGCAGTGGCTTTAATCATTAGGAAAAATCCTGTTGTCTCAATAGTTCCTTTTATCTTCAACACAAGGAGACAGTTACCTCATTCTTCCTCTCATTGTAATCTAAATACTCATTTTGCATTGGAACGATAAAATGTTGTTGTGTATCAAAATGCATCTTATCAAGGGCAACTGAACTCTGCAAGTCCTAAATTACCAAATAAAACAGGTCTTCCTCTTAAACAAGATGCAAAATTTACCTTTACCAACAAACTCATGCATATTCAAGTTACATTCAATATTTCCTAATCTAAATTCCTAGCACACAGCAACAGCTATTCAACTGAAGTTTTGTTGTCACTTATTTTTCACCTGGCTATGCTATCAAATATCAATCAAAATGATAAAATCTAGGCTGTTGAATACTTGCTTGTAACAATACATCAGCAACTTACTTTGATTTGGAAAACACTTTTAGATCAGTGGATTTACTAAAGAACTGAATGTCTTACATGCTCTTTTGTTTTCATTTTTTCAAGTCAAACCATATTAAAAGGGTAGAATTACTAGAATATCTACTTACAACTGCTACAATTAGACAAGTGAATGTTCATTTATATAGACCATTGTTCAATAGTGAGAGTTTAACAGTCAGAAAGCAAGGTAAATATTTAAATAATACTTAATATTTAAATTAATATATTGTACTGCATCTCTTTTTTTTTCAATATGTCTAAGCAATCAACTTCTTTTCAACCAATTATTTTACTACTATTCTTTTTGTATGTTCTTCTGTTATTTTCTCAGAATCGCGATACTAATTAAAGCTTTACCAATTTCTATGAGAAATGTGTTTGAAAGCATTTGTAGTTTAAAATATGTGTCTGCTTGGAAATCTAAAGCCAATGAAGAGTTAATTTGAATAATACATAAGAAAACAAAACAAAACAACCAAACAAATCTTGAAGACATTGCTTATGAAAACCTCCAGTTTGCAAAACCCTTGTGTGTAACAGTCTTCCCTCATCATTACTATTGATAATTAGGAACCTTTTAAGTTACATATGAAGTCAAATCTTTGACACTAAACCCAGCTGAATGCCAATATAAAGTTTCAAATAATATAACTTAAAGAAATACCAAAGGGTATCATCTTATACTTCCTGAAGAACAATATTTGAAAAAATCTTTTCTGCTTTTTTTCTGTGCTACATGTATATATAACCCTCTACCAATTCCTTCAACCCTGATTTGAATACCTATGTTATTGAGCACGCAGCAGTAATGCATCATACACTACTACATCATTTAGTGGACTCAAAAGAAACTAGAGGGATGGATATAAAGGTCATGCTTACAACTAGAGATTTAAAGAGGGTGCCGTTTTAAAAATATTTTATTTAAGTCATATAAGAAAGTAGGAGAAGTGGTTTAAATGTATTACAGGAAACCTTTGTTCACTTCTAATGTAGCTTTAAGATAAAGTCACACGCTACTCAACTACTAAAATACCTCCCTTCTATGACATTTTAAATCTTTTTTCAAGCATCAATACTTACATTTTCACTAGAAAGCTGCCTCCATTCGTTTTCAAATTTATTTGACATTTGCTCATTGTCTGCTTCTTTGTGTAATTCTTTCTTCAGCTCTTCTCTAAAATAGTAAAAAAAACCCTTAAAGTATCACCAAGACAAAAGTTACAACTGGTATGTTGATATTGGTTGGAGAATCACAACACTATAACAACCTCAGGTTCACTTTTTAGGGTAATAGTTATCTTATAATATAACAAACACAATTAATCTGAATTGCAGTATATATATAGATCCATATTATATTTGGTAAAAAAAGACAAAATAAATTAGTTTAAACTTTTCAGTTGATCACTTATTTATTCATGAAAATAAAAACAAATGGAAGACCTCTTCACTACAGATGACTGTACATATGACCCACACCCAGCTTAGAACACTTACTTTCTCTGCAGCAATAATGCAATCTCTGTCTGAACTTTCAGATACTCATGAGCCAACTGAAGATTATAAATTTATCAAAAAATTAGATATATATCTAATGGAGGCATAAATCCACAACTTCCAATCATCATTTCCACATAAGTTGAATATAAACAAAAAACCCAAACACATTTGCATGAATGCTTATTTTTTAAAAAGAAAACTTGTTTAAAAGTCTGAACTATAACAAATTTCAGTCTCCACATTTTGAACCCAGCAAGGAGGCAGATTATTTAAAATATTTTGATTACATAATAAACGACTGAAGTTAATTTATACTGCATCATTTCAGGGTTCTTTACCTGGCAGTGGGCCTGGTAAATAGACATGGATTCCTGGGAAGATGGACAAGGTGGCAAGGGCTGGAAGAAAAGTCATAGGACTTAAATTTGTGGGCAATTTATGCTCATGAAAGGAACAGACAACATCTGACTTTCCAACATAACTACCAACTACAAATGTGCAAGACTGCTGGCAACAAATCTTGGAACTTGCATTGCAAGGGCTGGAAGAAAAGTCACAGGACTTAAATTGGTGGGCAGATTTATTATTACAAAAGAGAAAGGCAACATTTTATCTTCTTCTACTGCATAACTGCTAATTACAAATGGGCAAGACTGCTGATAATAAATCACAGGACTGATATAATACTCATGGGCAGACAAAATTTTCACTGGAACTCAGCAAATGTTAAAGACTATTCTCTTTAATCTTCAGTGTTACTATTTTATATCAATTTAAGCCTTTCATTTTCTCACATTGCAATGAATGATTTCATTAACCTACCTGTAGATGAGGTTCTAAAGCATAAGCTAAAGTTGCTGCCAAATACTCCCCATGATTTACACCTGAAACACAAAATTAAATTCTACTATATTTCATCTCAAGTGGCTCAATACCTTCTTTATTCATAACAGCTGAGAGAAGAAAATTTATATAACCTGGCAAATACCTGGTTAGAGATGTTTGCAACAACGCTATATAAATTTCAAAACCTCACCAACAATATTAGGGACCATTCCCACAGATATTTGGATCAATATCTCTCTCTGGGGAGTTTCACTAAATTGCTATCAACGTAACTGGCTTACAATTATCTTCACCCCCTAGTTGACTCAGTAGGCATGATAGACATTTAAGTCGGTTAGTTGATAGCAATATAGTGAGACTCCCCAGGGAGTTAAACTGATCCAGATAGATCGATCTAGGTATGGGAACCCAGTCTTAGGCTTAAGATCAAGCCAGCAGGCACACAGCAAGAGCGAAATAGCAAAGTACAGCAAACATTTGTATTTGATATTCAAAATAAATTGAATTAAATAACAGCACTACAATAATCAAATTGAATGAAATCACCCTAAGAGCTGGTTAGCAAGCAGAGACAAACACCTTAAATGTGACGAGACACCAGGTAGGAATAACAGTTCTCAAACTAAGTGTTGGTTTTGTCTGTGAAGAACATGCCTCCCATAAAATAATACATATTTACATCCCCCCCCCCCCCAATAAAAAATACTACAATTCAATATAAAATCGTCTTTTGAAATGGATGTAATGCGTATATTTTCCACCCTTTTCTTCCTCAATTTGCATGCTGATAACTTGCCAAGCCTATCGTTATACCCCAGGCCCCTTCAGCTTGTTAGAGTTTATTGATATTAATACAATTTTCCCAGTGTAGAAGATTTAAATAGAACATACTTCTCTTTTATTTCTAATTCTTTAATTCTTGTTCTTTTAATCATCAGATTTAATTTTGCAGGTGTAGGTAAAAGTCACTAAATAATTCTGTCAATAGTTTCTATGATGGCCTTATGCTCTTATTACTTTTCAGCAGCTTTTCCTTGTTATCCACATAAAAAATAGGACATTATAAGTGCAATCACTTCCTGCAAATTCCATAGAAAATTCAAGAACATGTTATCTGAAATTTCCCTGACTTGAAAGTACTTCATTGCCTGCAAAATCGTGTGCTATATTTCGTAAAATTTCATGCGTTGAAAGTGTAGAACTTACCCTGGTTAGTTTGTGAATTATAACCCACTGTACTGGGTTCAACAGAATGACTGGATGAAGGCTGTGAATCACTGAGAAAGCGTGTGGTGCGCCTAGGCGTGGAATCTACACACAAACACAAGCAAATCATCTCAAAGAAATCAAAGATGCAAGAAAATAACACACATGCTCAACTGTGTGAACAAATGTTCTAAGACATTCAAAATGCATGACAACATTGGTGCAAATTGATATACCTAGTGTGACACAGGCAAATCAGTTACTATTAGTTACAGATGATGACACAAAAACAATAAAAAATTTTGCTGATTATCCCCTGCAGGTATTTCAGAATAACTTTTTCGTCACTCTTTGGGCAATTTTAATATTATATTTTCAGTTATATAATAACACTGTATAATCCCAAAGGAGCTACACAAACCATGAACAGAAAAAGAACCCCAAAATGGGAATTAAACGTGTGTAAAATGTCCAACCTTTTCGACGAAAATAAAAGTGAGATGAAAAGATTAAAGCACCTGCGGCCGTCTCTCCCGGGGCCCAGGACACACTCCTCTGGGCAGTCCCGTTTTGTGCCTGGGGCACCTCCAGGTTTTGTCCTGAATATAACTGAGCAGGAGCCGATGGCACATGATGGAAGTTGCTATGGGAACTGGGAACATTCAGAGAACTAGTAGGCGTGGTTTCAAGGGGGGTGTTTCCGTACGAGCCTGAACGTCGGTGGCCATGCACTAGAACAAAAGAGGTCATGTCTTGTTGCTCAAAATCATGCAAAATTAATGGGCAAAGGGGAAAATGACAAGATTTATAATTAAATCACAAGAAGACAAAAATATAAATAAAATGTAAAAGCAATAAAAGCAAGTGGTCTTGTGTGTTCTGTATTAATGTGTGAACAGAACAAGATATCTTATGGCAAAAAAAGCAGGTACAAAAAACAAAACACCTGTAACAAATTTGGCAAATGTTCTTAATGCACACAATTGCTTTAGAGAGAGAACATGGTATGGGAATCATAAACTGAATCATGCCACATGGAAAAGCAACACCAGTGAAGTTTACAATGTAAAACATATCAATGCCTCAGCTTATTTTACCAGCCTGTGAACACACAATTAGAGACATTACAACAGTTGAACAATTAAATGTGTAAGGCACTGAATATTTTTTAAAAATGTTTTCTTTCTTTTACTGAATGTTTTGAAACAGTTTGATCCTACTATTTACTCGCAAAACTTGAGGATTTATGGTGTACATCATATGTCAGTTTTTTTCCCCAAATACAGAAAATTATCAAACTCTTTCTTGTTTTAGCACTTAAAAGTGTGTCATTGTGTTAGATGAGGTTTGAGAAAATTTCTACTTGGATGTTTTTTCACTACGCATGCCAGAATTTTTAGCTGTTAATATTGTAAATGATCTCACCTGCACTAGAAGGCTTAGGTTGCGTACTAGCTAATAAGGCAGCTGCGGAACCGTGTGAGCCAACACGGCGGTGCCCCAGCGCTACGGACAGACAACATGTGTTACGATCACACAATATTACATGGTTAAATTACTCCAAATTGTAAGCAATAGTATACTTAATACAGTAAGGTTAGATACAATGCTTTTAATTATCAGTATAGATATATATATATATAAAGATATAGTATCACCATTCAGCTTTATCTAGTTTTGAACAAGAGAGTGAGACGTGCAGTATTCTACAAAAACACAATTTGTTACTAATATCAGTGTTATTTGTTAGCCACAACCCAAAGTTTAAAGCCCCATTATGTATTAGAAATGATATTCATCAAGCTTTTTTTGAAAAAATGTATAGTAAAGGAATTTTGAATACAATAATCTGGAAGCCATGTGGTATCGTCCTAATATGCGATAACTTATAGTCACAGATATGATTCTATTGCCAGGACTAACAAGTCCTCCTGTGTAATATTTGGAAAAATATCTTGATCTTTATATCACTTAATAGGGCTTAAATTACCAATATGTTAAATAGCGTTGGCAATATTAGTAGTCTGCAAGCATCAGGGACTAAGGCAGCAGCTACCCTTCAGTTGGTAACTGATCAAATTAAAAACCCTTATCCCTTAGAAGTTAGATCTTTTGAGCAAGAGTGAGGAGTAAGAAGAACCCTTTCACTTTCAGTTTGCAATATTCCTATATTTTTGGTATATCCTTGTCTGTTAAATGCTGTGAAAACCAGAACTTGACAGGCATTTTATTCTCTTTATCAAATAAAATTAAATTATTTTTATTCAAGCAAAATAGGAGTCATAACAGGAACCAAAATGTCTGGAGATCATGCAGGTAAGGAAGGCATGCAATCAGCCATGCTGACATATGTTCAACAATCCAAGAACTGCCAGGAAACCTCATGTTACAGAGGAGAATACCACTTAAAACAAACAATAAAGAATAAGAACAGGGAGAATAAAAGCTTACATAACAATATGATGTACAAGTTATAAGTGGAACATCACAAAAACAACCAAAACCATCATGCACTTTAACCACAGTATACAAAATCTACCTTTGCCAGTGGAGGCACCCGCCCCAGGGGCCCCTGCTGCAATGATATCTTTTTTATCCAGTTTACTCAAGTCTGCAGAATATCGCTTGAATTCCACGGAGGGAGTACTGGACCTGGAGGACTTGTCCAAGTTCTCTCTGCTGGCAGCTAATGAGGCAGGGGCACTTGTTCCGCGGTCAGGGTCATTGTCCTGGTGAACACACAGAGAGAAACAGGCTCATAGGAAGTATTATCACAGGTACAGAAAGTTGTTCATTTTTCTAGCAGTTTTTTATATTTCAGTACAGAAAAAAAAACATTAAAAAGAACTCCCATTCTATGTTATTCAATAAGCCAACACAACAAATATAAATCAAGTATTTCAAGTTGACTTCTGCCATTAGTGAAATCATCATAAAAGAACGAACCTGATTACATATGTCAAAAAGTTTTATCAATCCACTCTAACATACTATCATATATCATACTACCACCCATAATCTAACTGACACAGCTAGTTAAACAATACAGTCCTCACCTCCACCACAGTGGGTGTGGCCCTGGGGGTGGTTGGGGTAAGGACTGGCACAGGTTCTCCCTGGATAGCATTCTGTCTGGACAGAGCCTCCTTAATGGTGTGTCTTAACTCATGGGTGGTCATGGTATGCATGGTGTTGGTTGGGGGTGGGGTGTCATACACTGAACTCTGGTTGGTATCTGTTGGTGAGAAAAAAAAGTTTTCTGGTATTCAGAATGTTGCATAATATTGAACACAAAATCTGAATAGACTGGACGGTGGTTGTTGTCTGCTGGTGAAAATAGTTATTCAGAATATTGCATAAAATTGACTATAAAATCCCAAAGCCAAAGTCATCATTTGTATGTGTGGTCTTAGTACAGTGCAGTTCTCCAACCTCTGGTTGTTTTCTGTAGCTTTTCTTTTGCCAATTTATAAAAGCAAAATTTTGAATTGCGTGTATAGTGGTGAGTTGTTGCTAATGAACTCAGATTATTTTTTTCTATAGTTTAACAAAAGACTAAACAAATCGGTTGTCACACTAGAAAGAATGACTGATCTGTACACACGTGCAGTTGCAGTTTTTGTCAACATACCGTGAAAAAAAATCACTTATTGACAACAGCATCTGATTGACTCCTCATTTCCACAAGTTTGCAGTGAATAATCTGACTGTACTCACCATTTCCACCAGTTTACAGTGACTAATTTGACAGTACTCACCATTTCCACCAGAGTCATCTAAATCTGGATATGTAAGAGGTTCATCACCCCCTGGGAAAAACTGGAAAAAAAGAGGAAGTCCAATAAATATTGATGTTTTGATGTCTTACAGATTTAACACTTTTGTGGGTGTAGTTTTGTGTCACATTATCTACCACTGTAAATTGGACTTTAAATGCTGGTAAAGGTGAAACAAAAATAATTAATTTAGCAAAATTCTTTTCCTATCTTTTTTAACTCTGCTTAAAATACAGGTCACAGTACACTATAATGAACTTCAAGTTACTTTGATAAGTCACCATATGACTACTTATCAGCAGATGAATCCAAATTGTTCACCATCAGATATAGAAACTGTTGAATGTAGTTCAAATTCTAAATCTGATTCTCAAAGACTAACATTTAGTATATATGACAATACCTGAGCTAAATGTTCCATAATTCTTGCCACTTCTGACATAGAGGGTCTTTCCACTGGATTGGCTGCCCAACACCTGGAGAGAAAAGCATACAATATTCTATGTGTTACCAGTAAAATAAAATTGAGATTTATTTTCTATTTCAGCATATAATGATATTTCATTTTGTTATCTCCTCTTTATGTAGCAAACATTTTCAATACTACATTTTCCACTTAAAAATCAATATTTCCACATCTGACATCAAATCATTAAGCTCAATGTAACCTTTTAACTCTTGTACCATCTATGTAATGCTCAAAGCAAAAATAATGCAGTGATTCTTCTACAAGTACCCTAGCATGAAATTTAATTGGACTACAGTGGGTTTTATTTTACCACCCGATGTAACTTACTTTGTCATGAGTAATTCAAGTGGTCTGGGACAGTTCTTAATTAATGGAGGTCTTGTGCCTGGAATGACAAAGAAATAGACCTAAAATGATGGGAAAAAAACACATGTCTAAAGTATTCAGGAAACTTACAAAAACAGTAGGACAATATCACTAATCTGGAGTTATAAAAAATCAGACTGAAGGACTTTCTGCTGGACTCATTGCTAAATGGGAGCTGTAAAATTATAACCCATCCCTTTACTCATGACCAACAAAATAATTTTCAAGTGACCCTTGCTTTGAAACTATAAATTAGTAATGTTTTTTTAGGCAATTGGGCTTGTTTCACTTAAAAAACTAAGGACTAACTTATGTTAAAGATCTACAAACCCCTCTATATTTTGTGGGTGACTACTGATTTATCCTAAACCACAGTAAATGAATCTATTGGCCTTAAAATTACAGGTTTCTTACCATTGTGTACTGCCCACATAATCCTGAAGGCGGGCCCTCCTATGTCATCAAACGGTTTCTGTCTTGTTATCACCTCCCACAAAATAATGCCAAAACTGAACACGTCACATTTTTCACTGTAATTACACCCTAGAAATAGAAATATCATGACAAGATAGAGACAGTGAAAACATGCTGAAAACAGTCAGGGATTCATATCAGCAGTTATGAAAAATTGGACCAAAAGTCCTACTGTAAATCCAAATGGCTGCCTTAAAAATTATAGCCAGTTCATAAATTCTTTATCGGTGATGATGAGCAGGACAGTAACAGCATGTCTGCAGAGCATTTAACCATACAATTATCTCTTGATGCAAAAAATATCTGGACCATTCTGACACACAACTGTCAATAATGATGAGATTTTTAAAAATTTGGTTCCAAATGCAAATCAAATTTTGAAAGCTCACATTGAACAATTTCTTACATTCAGATTTTCTTACACATAAAGTGAAAAACTTTCGCGTATATCCACTTAGATAACACAAAAAGGAAATAAAGTTAGTTGGTTCTTCACCTTCAAAGACTTCAGGGGCCATCCAGGCAGCACTTCCTTTATTATTTGTCATGTGTGTCTGTATATCACAAGCTGTGCCAAAATCACAGATCTTCAACACTGTGCCTCCATTGACTAGTAAGAGACTGAAAGTTGAACCAATTTGGATTAGAATTCTTACATCTGATGTCAGAGACCGGAGAAGGTTGTTAATAGAATGGATTTCATATAACAAAGAGATAAATTTCAACATGCCATATCACATCTTAGGCAGGACACTTGTATAGAGTTACTTATTCACATCACCAATGGTTACCTAAACTGAGATGTAAATGAAACACATTTATCAAAGGCAATAACTGCTATAAAGAGTAGGCAATTATAATAATGGCTTGATCTTTTCATTGGGGACAACGGTAAATTTAACAGATACTATACAATATTTTTCAAGTCATCAATTCTTAAAATTAGAATATTCTTGATGAAGTTTGGAACAAAAATGGAAAACAGGCTATCCGACAGTTCTACTCTATACAGTTAGAGCACCAAAATTGCCAACAGAATATAATCTATAATGATTTCATAATTACGAATCTGAAGGATTGACAATTTTTCCCATTAAAAAGATCAAGTCATTACCATACTCACTTTGGTGGTTTCAGATCTCTGTGGATGATACTTTTAGGTTTGATATTGTGAAGGTACTCAACCCCCTTAGCACACTGTAAGCTCCAACTCATGGCATGGGCAGCTTTGTATTGCACTTGGGGTCCACTCCCGTGTAACGCTGAAATAATACCATACAGTCTCATTCACAATAAAACTATTGGGCTCTGTAACTCCAAAGCATCAAATTGCCACCAAGCTCAACCGCCTCTATTCCACAACTCGGCATTTACTCGCCCCATTTAATAGCCTTAAAATGAAAGTGATATCTCTATCGCAATTCGCAATGCTTTTGATTCACAGAGCCCTGTTCTATGTAGAGCAATCTAACTCTGACGGGACTCTCGCTGAATGGAATCAGATTTACACGCCTCCTATTGGTGTTGATCAGAAGACAGAAAAGCTACCAATGTGCAAATATGAAAGCTAACTCTATTTTTTATTTTTTTTTTATTTTATTGTTTTTTTGTGCAGGAGAATGGACAGACGTTACTTCTTATGGACAGACACTGCACCCATCACCTGCATCATTGACAATAATGTGGCCATAGGCATTGCACTTTAAACAGAAGCCCACAGTGCTTGTTATTTTCAACTCAAAATAATGATTCTTATGCTTAAAATATACATTGAGCTAAAAATAGCCTCATTGGATTATCTTTATTGTAAATTGTTTGTGCAACCTTGTTAGTTTTGTCTTTCTTTTCTGTACCATTATAATCATGCAGTATAAAAACGTGTAACATTTAATAATTGTGAATAATAAAGCAATAAGGAATAAGTATACTAGTAAATCAGTGTATGGCAGTATAATTACCGTTGTATAAGGAACCACCTTCGGCGTATTCCATCACAAGACAAACCTGGAAAAAGAATATACAGCAAATGTTTATTTTTATTCTTTTCTGTTGCAACTTATTTTCTTTCAAAAATTTTTGTACCTCTCTGATATATTTCACATAGTTTCAAGGTTAAAACCATCAAAACGATTAACCAAAATGTAACAGTTAAATAATCATAAATCTTAAACCACTTGTCATTAAATTATACCCTCTTCACACACAGTATTTTAAATCGTGATTAGCGCCAATTTTAGATTCTTTCCATGAAAAGCCTCTACTATACAGTGTGATACATTGTAATAGTGCTGCCAGTTTGCCATTCAAATAAATCCACCTCACAGGTACGATTCTCTGCATGTAAACTTTTTTACCACAGTACAGAATCCGTACAGTGGGAACACAATCAATGTTAGCAGAGGATATACATGCGATGTTAGCAAAGTCACAGTTTCTTGTATGTCCACTTGAAAGTGAAAGGAAACAGACACCATGTGGTCTCAAGTTTCTAAAATTTCTTGGGCAGTATTTTATACAGCAAAGAGAACATCGTGATCCTTGAAAGTAAAAGCATGATTGTGATGATTGCAAAGACTGGAAACTAATGTGCACATTCAACAGGACATACCATAGCTCCCCTAGTATAGTGAGTGCCAGTACAGTTACCAGACCTAGCAAGGTGAATTATGACTTCATTTTTGTGCATGTGAATGCAAAAATGGTGGACTGAGATATGTTCGTTAGAATCAAGATTTGCTCAATCTCGATCACCATGCTGTGTGTGAGTGGGGCTTTAGATAGCTGTATTTTACTGGTTTGTGCTTGAAAGTTAAAAAAAAATTGGAACAGTGCAATTCCACTCACAGGTGCCCTAGAGCAAGCCCCATATAACTTGACTATATTTGGATGATTCACTCTTGACAAGGACTTTAACTCCTGCATAAATGCTTTCTTTTCTGCCTCTGTCTCTATGAGTTTGACTGCAACATTGATCCCCCTCCATATGGCTCTGCTGACAACACCAAAAGCTCCTCGTCCTACAACCTAGTGAACAAAAAGAACAGATTTTATTAATGATCAAACTTGTAAGTTCTGTTGTTGTATTGGTTTTCATCAAACCGTGTAATATCCATTCTGAAAATAGTTGCATTGCCAAATATCACTCAAATTTCCTTTGCATACGATATGTGATTATAAATCCATATCCGGATGTAGTTTTTCAGTCAGAGCAACAACCCTGTTTGTTGTAACCTTGGGTTTTTCCAAGCCAGATCATTATCACCTGATTAACTCTCTACGTTAACTTACAAAATCAGCACTGTGTTGTGTTGTGTTGGTGACCAAAACAGTAGGTTTGTGGTGTTTATATAGCAGTATTTATATAAGGATATCATACCATACCGTCTGGCAAGACGACTACAAGAATACATCATGTAGTTTATCACAAACGAAAATGCATATCAAAACACAGCGACTGACTGCAAGCTTGAGTCAGTTTTTATCCGTGTGCGTTTCAGTCGCCAAGACAAAAAGTACTGAATACTTACCTCCTCAAACTGAAGTTCATTAAAGTCGATCTCCTCCGCAAAACTTCCAGGGGAATCCATAATTCATCAAATTACAATTCCAACACACGAAGTTCGGATAACAACATTGCACAGGAAGATTTCTGCGCATGCGTATACATGGACCACTGAAGTCTGAGTGCACCTATCGCAATGCATGTTTTTCTTCTTTTATTGATAGATCATTCAACTCAGTTTAAAGTACTAGAATTTAAAAACTGTTTTCATTTCAAAGTACAAAATAAAACTAAGCTGAAGTTTGCAATTTTCTTTGTTTGAATCAATTTTATCACTTTTTGCATAATTTTACATAATTTTATTCAACAAATCCTTCTAATCTAAGGTTAGCACGAAAAGTTATCCGTTAGCACCATTTATTATGGTCTCTGAAATGTGCTAATAGAGAATGTATACAGGAGCTGGAGGAGTGCTAACACATAGTTAATTTCGTGAAGGATGAAGACGAGGGAAAGGGGGGCAGGAATCTTAATTAACTGACCAAGATATACCAACGTGTTGCATATCAATAAAAACTTATTTGATCAGCTTTTCATTTCATATCATTAATTAAATACATAATGGTTTCGTAGGGAGATTTAAAGCTTAAATAAATTTTCTCGTATCGCACGCATCTGTGGTCCAAAATTATTTCATTTTACCTACCTTCACATTCACATGACTCTGCTAAATTACATGTACAGTACTGTAGTAGGGCAGTCCTAATGGCTTTGACCCAAGAGAGAGAGACAAGGCGATTTTCTCGTTCTGCTCTGTTAAATCTTCCAAAAGGATTAGACCCCTATGATTGATGTCACTTGTACTGACAAATTCATTTGCTTCGTCATTTGTGTACGTAATTGTACGTAATAAAATCATACAAACTTAGGTCACAGGCATGTTCTTAAAATATTTAGTCAGTGGCGGATTTAGGGGGTTGTCAAGGGGGTCCTGACCCCCTTCGATTTCTCAAAAAAAATCAACTCTCTTAATCACACCCAAATAAAATTTTTGACTAGCTGAATCATAGTTCTAAACCGTACCAAATAGCACCGTTCTCACCCTTAAATACCAATTTCCCGGGCCCGAACCCTACCAAATGGCACCATTCGCCACCTAAAATACTAAAAATTTTCGAGGTCCTTAAATTCAGTGGACCCCGAACCCCACGCCAAGTGTGTGTGTGTGTGGGGGGGG
>NW_019775740.1:69173-108430 GCF_001039355.2 Lingula anatina | reverse complement strand
GACTCCTCAAAGCCCGGGGGGGGGGGCAGCTGCCCCCCTCGTGCCCCCCCCCCCCGGAGGCTACGGCCCTGACACTATTCCCCTCTTGAAATTAAATTCAGTGCACCCCGAACCCCACGCCAAGTGTGTGTGTGTGTGTGTGTGTGTGTGTGTGTGTGTGTGTGTGTGTGTTGGGGGATGGTAGGCTTCGCATCCGAGGACCCCCCTACAAATAATCCTGGATCCGCCCCTGGAAAATCATGATATTCTTATGTATAGAACGGTTAATTTTTTGAGCGACTTTAGTTTGCTTGTTACTGAATATATGAAAGGAGGGAATTTAAAATACACTTGGGCAAGACGAAACTTTCTGACAATTTTCTGGGGAACATACGTTACGTACAGGTAGATTACCCATGACGCAGATCCTCTTGAGTTACAGTTTACAGTGGCCCAGGCACCAAAAAGGTCCATGTCATTTTCAACTATAAAGATAAAAATTTACTTGTCAACAAAGACATCAGATGCAAGGTAGGTTCTTTGAAAATGGGAATAAAGATCCGAGTTCTACTTAATTATTACTACTTTGAATATATTTAAATTTTCTCTTCAAATATAGTGTGTAGAAAATCAACAAACGGTTTCTGAATTTTGTTTAGATTTTTTAAAATGTTTTTCATTAATTGTTTAACAACACAAAAGAAAATGTTTTTTGTTAATGCTGTAATTTTTGTTTACCATTTCAGGATGATGTGATGACCCACTTGTACATATATAATTTACCATGACTGAATCACTACAAAATATATCGAAACGCGATATAAAAATTAAAATTTTATGGTCCGGTACACTCTTTACCGGTGTAAGTTGTAACGTGACATCGTAGAGAGTCCGCTTCCCATTCATTTGTTAAGTTAAGCCTCGCCCTAGATTTTGCCTACCCTCTTCCAGGGCCGCAGTTATTATTGTGGACATATTTGCTGAGGCGAGCAGAGATTAGCCATCTCTTTAACCAGAGACATATCCGTTAATATCTAGTAAAAATCAATATGTAGCCCTGGTAGAGGGTAGATTTTGACCAACGGAGGTCAGGCTAACCCTATAACCATTATAACTAAATGAAGGGCGGACTTGCTGTTACACAGACAATCGGTTTCGTTACATCAGAACATACGTTACCATTAAGGGTCTTTACATAATGTAGGCCTACAGACATAGTAAAAATTAAATGTAGATGCAAAACTGAGACAGCCGTGGGATTTTGTTCTATACACATTAATGTTTTGAAAAACAGAAGACAACTTCGTTTCATACAATTTTTGTTATACTTCAGCTTGTGAAATGCACCTCTCTATTGGGTTTGGGTGTACATGTATTACATCACGACTGAGACATTGTCGAGTTTTTTTTTTTTTTTTTTTTTTTTTTTTTTTTTTACAATGCGCTATACATAAATTTCACTCTCGAGGCGAAACGCCCCAACCTGTTTGACTATCATATACATGTCATATGTAAGCTTGCTAGCTTGAACCTTGTATTCAACAATATGCTATCTATTGACACTAGCGTGAGCGTGTGGGACGGGAGAGCGGAGGGTGGGGCAACACGTCTATCAATATTAAAGCTTCCCTGGCTTAGCTAGCTTACTGAAAAACGAAAGCGGTAGACAAGGACTGAAAGTGAATTCCCATACTAATTTATTTAAATGGCTATAGCAGATACATTTCTCAAAGTCAACATAACTAAATTTAGAAAAGATTTTGAAAATCAAATATTTTAGGTTGGTCACGTTTCCCAATATGCACTGCTACTCGGTAATAATCGCTTTCCTCCTCCATACATGCGGAAATTACCGAAGTTCTAGCGTGTAGAGTTTTGATTGGATACAACACGTGGACCAATCAACTCCCTCCAGCTGTCTAGATTGAATCACGTGGGCCGGTGTCTCTTACTATAGACCACGTTGGTTTAGATTTTGGGCACTAAACGTGCGATTTCTCCAAGAATATGAAGACCCTCCTCTGTTTGGCAGCATTATTTTGTGCGGCTCTATCAGAGCCTACAATATACTTCGAAGAAAGATTTGGTGGTAAGTGATTATCTGGAGATCGGCATATAACTTCTGTGGGGGTGCATCCACTTTACCTTGTGTTGGGGATAACTTGCAAGTTTCAATAACGTAAGCCACGCGAGTTGACCGCAATCAGGCTGTTTCTGTTCAAGTAACATTGATCTTCGATAGAAACTGTTATTTATGTGTGCGTTGATTTGAGATTGCATGGCAACTTTTCAAGAAATTTAACGTCTTATGCATTGTACACAGGCGGTGATTGAGACGGTGGGAGTGGTTCATACAGGACTTAGTATTAAGAGCAGCTATAGCTAGCTCGATATTGTATGTGAATCGGCGAAATTCATAATCGATTTCAATTCTTCAGCACTACCAAATGGTGAAAAGTATACACTGTTTGATTGTCCAAATTTAATGAAAAATATGTTGGTACCGTATTTCAAGCTATGTAAGAGCTCTAGATAATGTGGATGCTGAAATTCTTCAATTTTATGTAATGAGTGTTATGATATAGATTTTTGAGTTGTTCATCAAAATATTCTTGTAATATCATTTTGGCCATGTTATTTTGATAAAAATATATATGCTCATACAGTTGACACCTAAACTTCATGCATTCATATGTAAATCATGTGAAATGAGAAAGGTTCAATCCTATAATAGCTGAGGTTTCGCAGGCTCCTTCACAACCCTCCTCCCCTCCCATCCCACTGGGTTTGGGGGCGGGAGGGGGGGGGGGAGCTCAAAAGAACTGTCCTTTTGGCCAAAAAATGTTCAAACCATCTCGGAATCAAATTTTGTCTTAAGTTATATGGCATTTGTTGCATTGCGTCATCAAAGGGGGGTAAGATGCTGTACTTTTTTTAAAAGAAAAAGCCCTCCCTCCATTTTGAAATTGGTGGATACAGGCCTTTTTTCAGTGCATGTATCTGCACTAGTGTCATATCTGTTTCAAATAATGTTTGTAGGTAATTAACTTTTTTAAAAAGCTAAGGCTATGTGTCCTCCACCCCTCCCCTTTCCCCCCCTCTTGATCTAAAGGTGTCTTAGGCATGTTGCTGATTGCAGTTTAAACTCAAGAAAAGTGAAAATGCTGTATTGATTGAAATCATAAGCAAGTCACATGATTTCCTTGGTAAATAGACATCAAAGAGGATGTTACATAATCCTCAGGTGAGGCAATAATTATGAATATTACCTGCAGTAAGCTAAAGGAAATAATGTTGAACTTGTACAAATGCAGGAAATGTGCATTGTTCTCAAAGATAAGGCATAACAGATTGTATCATGGAAATGATTAAAACCAAAATAGATAACATTACAAAATTTCATTAATTGATATAATATTGACACACTCATCCCGAGTGTATTGTAAAAATGGGATCTTCCTGGCCATATGTTACAAATATTTGCCCTTATAATGGAAAATATATGTATGAACTGAAACCAGGCTGATGGTGCTGTGTGATATCACAAGTGACAAGAAAACCATAAAAAATAATGCAATATGATGTACTATGATGATGGTTTAATCTTCAGTTTGATGATTCAGGGAAGGACTATCATGTTGGGTCTTGTCTTCATCATCTTTGATGTCTATTCAGACCAGTTTATTTATTTATAAGCTCTCACACACTGAGGGCAGTTGAAGGCTTGTATATCTGCTGTCTGGACATCATGATCCTCTTCCCTTTGTATGTTTCATTTTGCTGCACTGCACTGTTTGCTGATGCCTTATTGGTTAATATTGTCCTCCATTTCTCTCGTTCATCTTCCATTAGCCACCTGCTTGGATTAATGGTGGCCAGTGCAAGCCGTTTATTTGAAACAGTCGATCTTTGAACAGCTTTTTGGGTTCGCCCCTGTCTCTTTGCCCTGTGTAAATTCTCCATTAAAACAACTCTAGACACCCGTGTTGTGGTGTTATTGCACTGGCTGTCATGGTGCCTCTAGTGTTGAATGGGAACAATACGTTCTTCGTGCAGGACTAATTCTAGAAAACGACCACATGATATTTGTGGATAATTGGTCAGCTTTTATTCATTTTCTGCATTGCTCTCACTAGTCTCATAATTTTTGACCCAACTTTTTGCCAAATCTTGCTTGATTTTACACAAAGTCACAAGACTTTTTGTAATCCCAGCCTTTGCATTATCAGTTAAATTAAACAATACATTGTTCTACTGAAAGTTAATAGATTTTTTTTTGTGTGTGTTTCAGATGGCTGGGAAAAACGGTGGGTAGAGTCCACACATAAAGGTGCAGAACAAGGAAAGTTCGTACATTCAGCAGGAAAATTTTATGGAGATGCAGAATTAGATAAGGGTAAGAATGATATTTCATATTATAAAAATTTATGGTTAAAAATCCTTCAGTGGCATTGCTTATGCATGGATTATGTTTGATAATGTTTTGATTGTTTTCTTTTTTTAAGGCATTCAAACATCCCAAGATGCCCGTTTTTATGGCCTCTCTGCTGCATTCGACAAATTCAGCAATGAAGGGAAAACTCTTGTCATTCAGTTCACAGTAAAACATGAACAGAACATAGACTGTGGAGGTGGCTACGTTAAAGTGTTCCCAAGCACTCTAGACCAAGGAGACATGCATGGCGATTCCCCATATAATATAATGTTTGGTGAGTGTCCTGACATAGTGACATATATTAATAGAGCACCATCATTTTTGTTAACTGTTAAATTAAAATTTGAATAAATGGAAAACTTTTATAAGGAACCATGTGTAAAGAGGGAGATTTTTATTTGATGTTTCCATTTTAATTAATGTTTTTCTAATGCTATTTTCTAGGCCCTGACATCTGTGGCCCAGGCACCAAAAAGGTCCATGTCATTTTCAACTACAAAGATAAAAATTTACTTGTGAACAAGGACATCAGATGCAAGGTAGGTTCTTTGAAAATGGGAATAAAGAGAATGAGTTCTACTTAAATATAACTTAAATCTTTGAATATATTTAAATTTTCTCTTCAAATATAGTGTGTAAAAAATCAGCAAAGGGTCTCTGAATTTTGTTAAATTTTTTTTTTACGTCTTTCATTATATGTTAAACAAGGCAAAAGGAAATTTTGTAAATGTTGCATTTTTGTTAACCATTTCAGGATGATGTGATGACCCACTTGTACACCCTGATAGTCAGACCAGACAACACTTATGAAGTCAAAATAGACAATGAGAAAGTTGAGAGTGGAAAACTAGAAGACGACTGGAACTTCCTCCCACCAAAGAAGATCAAGGTACAATTCCTTAATTTGGCTGCATTTGCTTTACATAATTTTGAATATTGTTATTTAAAAATTGATTTACTGGCTACTTAAAAAAAAAATATAATAATAATAATACTGATTAAAAAAATGAATATTTTTATGTAGCCCCTTTGACTGCATAAATTTAAATCCCATGGTGAAATCTTAGATTGGTTTGGCATTATCTTTGGCCCTTTCATTTTGCCCTACTCCAATTCTTATTCTCTTTTTTTGTTGGTTGTAGGACCCAGAAGCAAAGAAACCCGATGACTGGGATGAGCGCGAGAAGATTGATGACCCAGATGATACCAAACCTGAGGACTGGGACAAGCCAGAGCATATCCCAGACCCAGACGCCAAGAAACCAGAGGATTGGGATGATGAGATGGACGGAGAGTGGGAACCACCAATGATTGATAACCCAGATTATAAGGTAAAACCAGGGTGTTGATCTGTACTCTTTAGTATAAGGTTGTTTTGATGGCTTTTTGAGCATCATGGTAAGTAAATGCATGGTGAGCAACTGGTAGGTTGTCTTTTCTAAGCATAAACAGAGGGCCTCTATTTGTGAACATGTGAAGCTCATAACAGGTAGAAAATGATCCTGTTTGAAATTGAGGAAAATCCTTCCCTAACTGCCATTTTAAATAAAAAAAATTGGAAAATCCTATTTGAAACTTGAAAGGCGCTTTGACAAATGGCAATCTTTAAAATGGTCACCATTTTATTTTTTCACAGGGCGAATGGAAACCAAAGCAGATTGACAATCCAGATTATAAAGGCAAATGGGTGCACCCAGAAATAGATAACCCAGAATATACCCCTGATGAGAACTTATACAAGTATGATGATATTGGGGCTATTGGGTTTGATCTATGGCAGGTAAGATGGAACTGGGAGTAGCAAAAAATGAAAAATAAATAAATAAACTGTCTGGTTTGTCATTTTGTCATTCTTTTCTTTAAAAGGTAATTACTTTTTCAACATACACTGTAATTTAAGAAAGTTAATTCCTTGGAATATATGTAATTCATTAATCTTTGTAGTTTGAGATTTTATATTTGGTTATATTTTTTAACCGCACCAAGACATATGCATAGTAGAATTTTAAAACATATCTTGTATGTGCATTTCTGTGTGATTTAAAAAAGATCTTGTAGGGTTGATACTTCCACTTGCCAGAAATATCTATCAGCATTACCAATTATCACTGAGTAAAAGCCAATGTTAATTTTGTCTAGGTAAAATCTGGCACCATTTTTGACAATATTCTAATAACTGATGATGAAGACCATGCCAAGAAAGTTGGTGACGAGCTCTGGGGTGTGACCAAGGAGGCTGAGAAAAAGATGAAAGATAAACAAGATGAAGAGGAAAGGAAAAAGAGAGAGGAAGAAGAGAAAAAGGCTAAGGAAGAAGAAGGTAAATAAATGGTTTTTACCATTCAAAAGAAAAATGAGTTTTTTTTTTTTTTTTTTTTGCTTTTATCACAGAAGGTAACTCTTAAAATAATTGACATACTTGTAGAATGCTAGTAACATTTCAAAGTCACTTTGAACAATATATTTTATTATATTTACAGATAAAAAGAAAGAAGAAGAAGATGAGGATGAAGAGGAGGAGGAAGAAGAAGAAAAGGTAACATTTCTTAGATTTTCTGTACTTCTTAAGTGGTAACACAATTTTCTTTTTTTCGAAGCATTTAATTCATCTGAAGTGATCCTTGTAAAATTGCAATGATAATATAAATCATCAAGTGTGCCTGCTGGTGCTGCAGCCAGAGTCCTTTCAATGTTGTCATGTGTTCATTTTAGACTGATGAGGCTCCTGAGGAAGAAGAAACAGAGGAAAAAGAAGAAACACAACCAAAAGATGAATTATAGAGAAAATAAGGACAATAGAAAAAAATGGGAGCTACTAATACCAACAGACTTCCAGGATTTTTTATTTGGCCTCGTTATTATTTCTGTTCACAACATATTCAGACGAGGAGACTTTGGTTTTGAAATAACTGAATTTAGGGGGAAACGGTTGTTACTATTTGTTAAGGTTATTTTCATTCTGTGATCACAACTCAAAACAAAACTAATGAGGCCGTGAGGATTCTTTTTATATGACCAGTCTTTTCATGCCTGTATTTCAAGCTCTGTCGTAGATGGTTTAGATAAATTAATAGGGGAGCCAGTATGCATGTCTTGGAGAAATTGACATAAAAATGGTTCCGCCATTCATGTTCTTCGGCGCTGTTAAAACTACTTGTACAGTTGTAAAATATCACAGACGTCGATGTTCTTGGTTGTACATTTAAAACAAATGTAAGTTTTTTTTGTCTTTAAAAATAAAATTAATTTAATAATAATTGTTCAGATTTTGTCAGTTTCTTCAGAAATGAGACATTTTGTTATTGTAGAGTAGGTGATGATATAAAATAGCATTTAGAGTTGGTGAAAGTTTAAAAATAAGGTTCAAGTTTTAACCAAAATAACCGACCTCTAGTCTTAAGAAAGTCGGCCGCGATCTGTGGGGTAGGCCCCAATGTGCACTTGGGCAACATTTATGAAAATCGGCAAATGATAGTGAACGCGGTACTTCAGTACTGTAAAATGTTTCAAGTAAATTTCAGTACTGTAAAATGTTTCGAGTAAATTTCAGTACTGTAGAATATTTCAAGTAAGCTTCAGTACTGTAAAATGTTTCAAGTCTGACCTGACAAATGTCAAATAATACTTTGATTTCTACATATACAAACACGTTTTAGTTGTAAATTCGATTGAAACAATTTCGATTCTCTCTTAATAATCGCCATTAACAACAGCAATCAAACTGTCTTTAACAGCGAGAGACAACACTGTTGTTTTTACTATAATCAAATAAAAACTTGTCATCTTATAACACCTCTACTGGCGTGCCATAACCAGAGAGAAATGAGTTTCACTCAATATTCCTTTCGTCAACCGATGAAATTACATTTACGTCCCATAATTAGTAGATTCACCACAACATTTGGATATTCCGTTGGCGGGAAGGGGAGAATCTTTACTTTAGATCCGACTGTTAGCTTAGCAATAGCACGGATATTCTGATTTTTTTAAAGGACTGTATACTAGTACAACAAAGTTTTCGCTGTTCTAAAACAATATGTGCCAATTCCGCTTCATAAAAATTCGCGACTTGGAGAAAATTGAATTATAAGCTAGTTAATCCTCATGACTTATACATTTTTAAAGTTAATATAGATAAAGTAATACTTACTCGATTTAAACACAACAGCTGATTATTATAATGTTGAATATGTTTTAACAATATGTTAAGGGGGAAAAAGATATTGCCGCTAGATCTATCGTTCCTGAAGTTTTGCTTCGCGTTTGCTCCTCTTCTTCAGTCTTCATGTCTTTTGTAAGACCGCTCTTTAAAGATCTTTTAAAGCAAAAGGAGTAACGTCTTCATTTCAACGTAAACGTTTGCTTTCTCTCGAGTTTTAATTTTTAAGATAAGTTTTATAAGACTATAGAAAACCGTCCGTGTGAACGACGATCTGATCACAGCTTCGAGTCGCGCCATACCAGAAAAGAAGTTACGTTCTGGCGTCATGGTTTTTTGACGTCGACGTTGTTCACAAATATGGCATGATGGTTACCCACGTGCGCAAATAAACACCGTCTTAGAAACAACGTATGTAATGCTTTTTTAAAAACAATTTTGTAAAAAAATTCATCAGAGGGATAAGATGACGGAAGATGCCCAGAAAACATTAGCATTTCAATCATTTTGCAGACTATGGAAACCTCCGTCTTCACTTGACCGGCTCGATTACTTATACGGTGAACTTTTCACACAAAACATTGAAGTGGAAAAAAAGTTTACTTCTTCCACATTTGAGGACATTCTCTCGGGAATTACTTTCAGCAACGAGGAGATTCTGGAATTCGACGTAGATGATGCGTACGATGAATTTTTTGAGGCGACAGCAGTCTTTGACAAGAGTTTTCACGATCATTCATGCACAAGGTTTGTAAGCGACACGAGTTCGCCTCAATGCGAATGGTATACCCCCTTTTAATTTTTTTATCATTATTAAATTTTTTCAAGCAGCAATGATTGCTTGTAATAAAGCAATAAAAGAGTAAGTAATAAAAGAGTAAGAGTAAGCAGGCCTACTAGGGAGTTCTTTGCAAAAACCATCTCGCTTCACTTTTTGACTTCAAAATATTTCGTATGCAAACAAGGAGAAGATTTTGAATGTATGGACCTGGCTTTTACACAAACTCCACTGCTGTGAAAGAAGAGTGATTTGAATGCAGTAACTAGTTGCTCCCTCCGTGCTGAATTCATAACTTAATTACTTCCAAAACGACATCCACCGATTTGAACGATATCATCTTAAAATATTTTCTTCTTTTTAGTGTTTGGCCAATCTGCCGAACAACCAGAAGACCTGTGCTCTTGGATTGTGACAAGGTATTATTTTTGTCTGTGATATATAACATAAATAATCTCGTGAGGTAAATACACCTCTGATGTCTACATTTATTTTATACTTTTCTTACAATAAAATAAATGCCAGTAGCACCTCATATGGTTATGAATAGCAACAGAAGCGTGTTCAGAGATGAAGATGTTGACAGATAAAGATGATGAAATTTTTATTACTCTTTATTGAGAACACATTTTATGAATCAATACCATCCAAACAAGCACAGCACCAAATAAAGTCAGGTGAAAAGTTCTCCTCTGGACAACGGATGTATTTTTCCCCCTTAGTCATTATTTTCATTGCCTAAAATAAGAGAAATATAAGTCATAATGAGTGAAGTCATAATAAATTTAGCATGTGCAATTAAAATAAATAATTTTGATACTTGTAAATGTTTAAGTCTCACATGAATCTTCACTATTTCAGATAAATAATTTGTACCTGAGTGCAATAAAAACTCCTGGTTATGGTAGGAAATTTGGTTTCACAGAAGAAAAGGAAGACAAAACTTTTTACAACAACTGTTTTGATCCTCGACTGTGAGTGTTAGATATGAAGGATTTAAACAGACTAAATTTTATTTTAAGAAGTTCACCCTTTCCTACAAATAGTTAAAAGAATATCAAAATGAATGGCTTTTGTTAAAGTTGTAGGTTTGAGTTGGTTTTTGTGCATTACATAACCCTAACTTTTTAATATTTTAAAAATTCAGACAATTCAAAGGACTGTTGGATGAAAAGCTTCTTTTCTGGGAGCACAAGAAAAATGATAAAAAAGTGGACCAGAATCTGTTTCTTGCTTTGGAGAACATCTCAGACATTCTTTATGACCACATATCAAAATACAGATTGTTCCTTTCTGTTCTCACACAACCTTATGACACCCTGATAACTGACCCCGGGGAGAAAATCCACACCCCTGACAGTGACGGGGACATTCACACACCCTCTGATGCCATACTGGACACGCCAAAATTTCCAGTGATTATCAACACAGAAGATAAAGAAGAGATGGAGCTGATAGAGAGAGTTCTGGCTGATAAAATTCAGTCAATATGGACAGGCAACTGCAATGTGCCAAGGACAGGCAAACTTGAGCCAATTTCATGCCCAGTTTCTACAAAGTGGTCCAAAAGATTAGATCCTCTGGATCAACTTGACTTAACACCTGTGACGAGACCCAAGGTGGAAACTACTGACGCGGTTGCTCCTGCTTCTGCTCGAGGTGGCTCAGGAAGAACTACAACAACTGACTCTGAAGATATAGACCAGTACCTGAAGGAAATTTGGTCTGAGATACATGAAAAGGATTTATTTGAAGATATTACCGACATGTCTGTATCTTCTTTTGAAATGGAGTCCCAAGATAGTCAAGAGAGTATTGAAGTTGATAACCCGTCAGTTCCATCGAACACAGAAGAAGATATAAACTCTACAGATGATGGACACCAGGAAGAGGCTGCCTCTGTTTCACAAAAGAAATGCACCTCTCAGCCAGAGCTGAGCCACCTTGCTGAAAGGTAACAAAATAATAAAATTACATCCATACAACATTTTTATGAGTGTAAAAAGCACCTGGCATCATGTGCTGGCACCGACCTGATGATGATGATGATGATGATGATGATGATGATGATGCCCAGTGTAAATATGATCATTTAAGAAAAATCTAAATTGTAAACTTTTAAAAATCAATTCAAACAATTCACATTTTCTTTGCTCTCCTAGTGTGCCTGACAGTAAAAGAGAAGAACAACAGCAGCATGAGGAATTCCAAATGGATACTGATGTTAAACGAAGACTGCCCATAAAGCCATGTCCGTCCGACTCTGCACTGTACACAAGCCCAAGCAGGTTGGTTCAAGGGATAAATTGTCAAATTCAGTAGAAAAACAAAGTAAATATGGAGTTCGAATACTTTTTAACTGTTTTGGTCAAACATCAATTTCAATATCACAACAAACTGATTTTTCTATGAAGACCAAGTAACATATACTTGCGCATATAATATTATATCACATCTACATGTATATGGGCAAAGACTGAAATGCTGCTGTTATATCAACGTATAGAACATCACTCATTTCTGTCTCTTTTAAGGCTGATAACAACAAAAGGGATCAAAGATGCCACTGAGCTTGTGGGTCAACCTATTCCAGTTCAGACTACAAACAGACAAGAGGTTCCCAGAAAACACATTGCCCAGGTACCAGATGGAGCATTTTCTGGGTTTTTAAAACTGCTGCTTATAATAAAGAGAGATCCCTCCCCCTGATCCCAGTTTTTGGGAGCTTAAAGATTGTGAAACACATCTACTATAAATGTCTTACACCCCATTTCCATAGATTAGATCGACCTACTTTAGATCGACCTAACTCCCTGGGGGTTCACGCTAAATAGCTGTCAGCCGGACGGACACGAAAGTTAATTACCTCCTTACAGCTTGTAGTAGGCGGGACGGACATTTAAGTCGGATTATCTGAAAGTAATCTAGTGAGACTCCCCGCGGGGATAGATCGATCTAAAACCTATGGGAATAGAGCCTAAGAATTTATGTTACCTTTCAGGTGCAGAGGTCAGGAGACTACCCACCTTCAGGCTGGCATACCCAATGTCATCAGACATGGACTTATATCAATGCCACAGGCCGACCACAGTCCTCCTATCCTAACCGGCTGTCTCCTGGATTTTCAACTACGAGCCAAGTGCCTGGTGCACACTGGACTCAAGGTGTGCAGGACAGCAGCAAACAATGGCTCCAACAACAAAACCAGGTGGCCACTGTACCACACAACAGTGGACATCACCATCCTCATCAGCATCATCATCAGACTGCCTCTGTCCAGTTTTGTCAACCCAAGTACAGCGTTGCCCAGGACCCAACCCCCCAAGTGCAGACATGGCAGCAGAACCAGCTGGCGCCCCCTGTGGCACACCTGGGCCTGGCAGGGGGGCAGGTGTGGCAGCAGTGGCAGAAGCAGTATCATGTGCCAGGAGCAGGAGGGGGTCAAGCTAGCAGCCAGCAGCAGATCCAGGGTCAAATCTTCCAGCACCCTGTGAGCAAGCTGCCCCCTGGTGGTCTCCCTCAGACCTACAGCCTCCAGCAGGTACGCCAGGGTCAGATGGGGGAGCCAACCCCTTACCAGCAACCAGTGCCCTCTCAGTCCTGGCAGACTCGGGACAGGATACAACAGAAGAAGAGCTACCCTGTCCCCACAAGAACCATTCACCCTGTCTACCTTCAGAATCAAAAGCTGGCCACTTACGCCTCCATGAAGGACACTGGAGACAGGCACCTGCTGGCCGTCCGTCCCCAGGGAATCAACCCAAACAACCTGGTGCAGATCAAGGTGGAGGACCTGTTCCAGTCAGCGGTGGCTCATCAGGGCCAGAACAACCCCCTACAGAAGCCCGTCTCACTCAATCAGGTCTCCAACACCCTTAGAAGCCCCGGCAGCAGGACAAAGACGACAAAACCTCTGGACTCTGGGAGTACTTCTGGCAGCCCTGTCATCAGGATGGACCACAGCTGTGGAGGAGTGGAGCTTGCTTCAGAAAGGGCAACTCCCAGTCTCCATGCCACTCCATCTGTGGTGGACAGCAAGACTCAAGAGGCTATTGAAAAGTTAGAAAACACGGCCTCTATGCTCACACCCAATAACCACCCCGCAGAAACGGGACGCAATCATCTGCAGTTGCTGAATGTGAACTCTGAAGTGTTTGTGCCAGGGAAGTCCAGTTTGTTACAGAGGATCCGAGCTGCCCAAAGTAAATCCAAGGCACACTTTTCTAATCAGACTGCAGTCGCTGCCGCAAGAAAGGCAGGGTCTGGACATTTGGCTACTGGTAACGCCATCTTGTGGACATCCAATGCAATCCACTCACACAAAGTGATGTCTGCATGGAAGAATATTTCCCAGGGAAAGTGACGTGGTATCTATTTCTATGGGATCATTTCCAATGAAACTATCATTCTACACTGATCAATCAAACTCCACAGGGACTCTCACTGAATACAAAGGTTAACAGATTAACACGCCTCCTAGCTCCTGGTGTTGAGTATACAGAAAAGCTGGTTGTTAAGCGAATATCTTGGAAACAACTGGAGCCATGTTAATCTGTAAAACTGATTGCATTCAGCAAGAGTCCCCCCACAGTTAGATTGATTTGTGTAGAACAATAGTTTCATTGAGAATGGGCACTATTACTCAAGTGACCTTGCACTTCACGCAGGGAAAAAATTATCAATCAGGGTGAAACGTGATCTGTTTTTAACTTGACTAATGTCCCTGTTTAAATGTTCATATTTTATGAAAGATGTGATCTGAGTCTTTGTAATTTAAAAAAATGTCAAGTATTCAGCTCAAGTATGTAAATACCAACACTCCTCTTTTAACCTATACCCATTAATCGACTTTTTATCATAAAAAAAAAAAACACTTACTATTTTATTTTAAAATGTTGTTCATGGGATACTAATACCCAATCCACCATCTACACACAAAACCTGGAGGAGAGAAATATCAATATGGTCTCTATTATAACTGCAATCAAAATATCATAGTCAAATAATTTTTAAATTTCAAACATAATGTAATTTTTTTATCTTAACATAATTATTTTATTTGAAAAATAAATTTTTTCACATTTCTTGAATTTTTTCCATACTTTTCTGGATTATTTGTAACAGTATAACATCATCGGTAAATAATGAGAAACTAAATATACTGTTAATCATTAACTAATGTGTAGAATATGAAATATCAAGTAAACTTATTTCTGGCACTGCAAACATACTGAACTCATTTTCTTTGTGTTCCTGGTTTTCTCTACCTACCTGACCAGTTATATAGGAAGCACCTGCTAAGTACATTGCTACCTCTGCCACTTCCTGTGGCTGGCCCAACTTCTTCAGGGGAATCCTCTTGATGACTGTATCTAGCTGATGTGAGGACAACGTGGCTGTCATATCAGTTTCTATAAAACCTATGGATAAAAACATCATGCTTAGCAGAAAAAGCATACTTCTTTGGTTGAAAGAGTTGTTTGCATTTTTTCCCAAAAGTACCACTTCATACAGAAAATGAGATGCAATTTTCTAGAAAGTTTGGTACATGTACATCATACAAGTTTGTAATGAAATTAAAAGGGCACAAAAGAGGATTTTCGCGCCAAAATTGATTTATCCTGATTTATCCCGAGGTTAACACTGCTTTTCCGCGATTTACCAACCTTTAATCTATCATTCCCGGCACTCGCCNACGTGCCAAAAAATATAGGATTTTACATGGCAAACATATTACTTGTCTTAAAAATGATCTTCTTATGTTAGCTTTCCCCAAAATAAAGACATTTTCTACAAACCAGGAGCAATCAAGTTAACTGTTATCCCTCTTGATGCTACTTCTTTGGCCAAAGATTTTGTGAATCCAACCAACCCTGCCTTTGTTGCACTATACACACACTGCCCTTGGTTGCCTTTCAGTCCAACTATGCTACCTTGAAAGAAAAATTAAAAAAAAAAAAAAATAAATATGTGACAAATTATTATAAAGGACACACTTCACCCCTTTCCAAACATTAGTAAGATCAAAATTAAACCTTTTACTCACATGAAGCCAGAATTGGTTCTGGTTCAAGTCACCAATTTTGGCATCATTTTGCAAATAACAACACAGTACAGATACCAAGGACAAAAGTACTGTACATGACATGCCTCCACTTGGTGTTGAGTAGGTTACAAAAAATCTGAAAATTATATTCAATTCAATTTTCAATTCAANAGTGTAAATTTAAATTTTGCTTCATTGCATTTTGCAGAGGCTTTATACTAATAATAATAATTCATTCAGCTTTTGGTGTTACAGTACATGTTAAGCACTGTTGGCTGGCTGTCCATGCTACCTCTACTGCCAGTACTGAATATTCATGTGCCAAAAAATATAGGATTTTACAGGGCAAACATATTACTTGTCTTAAAAATGATCTTCTTATGTTAGCTTTCCCCAAAATAAAGACATTTTCTACAAACCAGGAGCAATCAAGTTAACTGTTATATCCCTCTTGATGCTACTTCTTTGGCCAAAGACTTTGTAAATCCAACCAACCCAGCCTTTGTTGCACTATATACACACTGCCCTTGGTTGCCTTTCAGTCCAACTATGCTACCTTGAAAGAAAAATTAAAAAAAAAATTAAATAAATATGTGACAAATTATTATAAAGAACACACTTCACCCCTTTCCAAACATTAGTAAGATCAAAATTAAACCTTTTACTCACATGAAGCCAGAATTGGTTCTGGTTCAAGTCACCAATTTTGGCATCATTTTGCAAATAACAACACAGTACAGATACCAAGGACGAAAGTACTGTACATGACATGCCTCCACTTGGTGTTGAGTAGGTTACAAAAAATCTGAAAATTATAAGAGTACATTACAAACAAGAGGCATGTCATTTAGTTAATCTGATTGCATTCAGCAAGAGTCCCCCCAGATCTGGATTAATCTATGAGGAATATTAATAGATTCATTGGGAAGAGCCCTTAAGTGTTCCAGCCTCTTCAACTTGATCCTCACACCTTTCCTTTCCTAACCTATGTTAATGATGCTGCCACTCTTGTTCTGGATCATATGCCTCACCACAGCCTGACATGTTAATATGGTACCAGTCAGATTTGTATTGATCTGTTCATTGATGTCTGTCATTGAAGTTCTCAGCAGCAGTCTGTCCCTGTTGACCCCAGCACAGTTGACCAGGACACTGATGTGTCCGTACTTGACCAGGATGGATTGGACGGAATCTTCCACTGACGTACTTGATGTGACATCGCAATGTAAAGCCAAGATTCTATCCTCATTCACATTCTTCTCCTGATCTAAAATGAGTTACATATACAGTGTACTTGTAAATAAATTTTATATAGTTTTGCTTACTCACAAAAATTAATTTCCACCTGCTACTGGATATCCTTTTAGTTGATCCAGCTAAGAAAATAGCACACGTAGGCTGCATTCAGAACAGCTGACAAATTAGTCCGTGGGCCAAATATGGCAGGCCTGTAGCCAGCAATTTCAGAGGGGGGGGGGGGGTTGTTTTCTGAAAAAGTGGATCTTTTACCATAAAATCCTCAAGTACATAGGTCAAATTTTACCCAGAGTGGACCTTTTCCCGGCAAAAAGGGTGGTTCTTTCGAATCCCCCGAACCCCCCCCCTAGCTACGAGCCTGTATGGTGACCCACTAAAAAGCTTGGCATCTAATCTGCTAATAGACACTGTGGCCACCTGCAATGACACACCACATATGCCCATATGTATCACTATCATTCATGATTAATATTTCAATATTAAAAATTTTTAAATCTTGGGAATATAGTTTTTTTAGGAAAGTCAAGCAATCAGGGATATATATAATCAGTTCATTTTCAATTGCATGAGTAAAAAAAATGNCTTTTACCATAAAATCCTCAAGTACATAGGTCAAATTTTACCCAGAGTGGACCTTTTCCCGGCAAAAAGGGTGGTTCTTTCGAATCCCCCGAACCCCCCCCCTAGCTACGAGCCTGTATGGTGACCCACTAAAAAGCTTGGCATCTAATCTGCTAATAGACACTGTGGCCACCTGCAATGACACACCACATATGCCCATATGTATCACTATCATTCATGATTAATATTTCAATATTAAAAATTTTTAAAATCTTGGGAATATAGTTTTTTAGGAAAGTCAAGCAATCAGGGATATATATAATCAGTTCATTTTCAATTGCATGAGTAAAAAAAAATGCTTTGGTGACAGTTCATTATTACACGAACTGGCACAATTTTACCCCATGTTGATAAAGAGCTTATAAAAACCTTGGGAGTTGGGCCCATATATAGATGCAAGGTAAACCAAAAAACCATAATGCACATTGTATAACTGTTGAAATCATGTTAATTAAATTAATCATTCATACATTTTGAAATGGCTTCTGGGTCTCTTCCTAAAACGGCGACCTTGAAGCCCTCACGCAGAAATCTTTCTGATATAGCTTTTCCTATTCCCCTGGTGCCACCAAACACAGCGCACACCCTGCTGTGGCTCATCTGGCCATGTTACTATCTGCCTGAAAGCATCCAAGACTGGCCAAGTGGTCGCTGATGGTTTTATTTAAAAGATAGCTTATAAGCATGGCGTCTAATTGAATATTGAACAAATAAGTATTAACATCATGAATTTTAAACATTTACATAAAAATTTAGTATTATCAAAGTACGTGCAATTGGCATCTCTTGACCTGAACCTAATAATTTAGCATCGGTGCTGTTAAAACTACTTTTCATGTTGGAGGGAAATTTCTTTGTAAATTTTGGAAAAGGTACACTGCGACTTCATTTCACTGCGTTTCAGCTCCATGGATTTACATACATTTGATGTTTAGAATTTATCTGGGATGTCAGAGAGAAAATCGTCCAGGTAAACGAGAAATATAGATCATTGCACTTCGNCAAAGTACGTGCAATTGGCATCTCTTGACCTGAACCTAATAATTTAGCATCGGTGCTGTTAAAACTACTTTTCATGTTGGAGGGAAATTTCTTTGTAAATTTTGGAAAAGGTTCACTGCGACTTCATTTCACTGCGTTTCAGCTCCATGGATTTACATACATTTGATGTTTAGAATTTATCTGGGATGTCAGAGAGAAAATCGTCCAGGTAAACGAGAAATACAGATCATTGCACTTCAGGATCAATGAGCAGATATTGGTGATAAGTTGTTGACATTGCCATTGCAACTTCGTTTTCAGTTGCAGTCTCAGCTGGCATTCCATTATTTGCATTTATGTCGAATAACTCATATTTAAGTTCTTATCCTAAATTGCAGTGAGAAATAGTAAAATGTGTTATGTGCCAACTGGAACTTCTTCAATACTGTTTCTTTCCTTTAATGTTAGAGCCAAGAAAGTGGTAGATTATGCAACCTTTGGGGATGAAGATGGCGGCAGTGATGGTAATAACTGTTATTCTTCACTTGTTTCATATTAACCATTTTATTGTCAATACATATCATTCACCTGGAGATCAACATGTTTAAAATGAATGCTTTGTTTAATGTGATTATAGCAACGTAAAGACATTACAGATAATGTTAGTAATTACTAGTAAAAGGATAAAACACCTTCTTTCCAATATCTCTGATGAAATTGAATTAATTCCAGTTTTTGATGTTCACTTGATGCAAATTACAAAATAGAGGCAGCTGCTTTTTTGTTGTCTACAACCTCACATGAAATATATACTGATTTGTAGAAAGAATAAAATTCATATTTAGATGATTTTGCAACCCCAACGCCACCACCTTCAAAAAAGACCAAACTTTCAACAAAGGAGAGCAAACCTAAAAAAACACAGAATATTGAAGCAAGTGCAAAGAAGTCAAAAAAGTAAGTATTTTAAGTAGAGTTTTAGCTTTGGATTCCTGCCAGAATTATAACTCTAGACTGTGACTTTAAATCCACTTCAATATTTAGAGAAGGAATACCTACCAGCATTTTGTTCTACTCAATATTGTCTGCTCTATAATTTATTTGTCCTTTCACCACCCCCTTCCCCCCCCCAAAAAAAAAAAAAAAAAAAAAAAAAAACTTAGACTCGCCCTTCAAGAAATCGATGCCTTCAAGAAATCGACGAAAACCGGAAGTGCATGTTTTTTGCACTGTTTTTCCTGTCATGCCCATCGTAAACACTGTGTTGTCAAGTAAAATGAAGCGTCTGATACAAAGTATCAAACGCGGCATTCACGTGCTTGCTTGCGATGCGTTCAGTACACTTTGTTTACACTGACAAGTAGAGGTCAGAAATGCACAATGTTTTTCTATGTAATTACGTAGTTTCAGTTTTGATAAATGAATTTTCTTTTATCAGCATGGTCATTTTCCGAACATTTGTATAAGCCACGAAATATTTCTCATCGGAAAATCACCCAGCAGCTTTCCAAGTACAAGCGAGTGACGTCATGACGCACTTCCGGTTTTCGTCGAGATCTTGAAGGGATTAGCGTTACGGTTTGCTGCACATTTAAAGCATTCTGTCTCAAAATGTACTTAACTGCTTGGATTGAAATTTACGGAACTTATTCTTCACATGCTATCACACCTATGTGCCTAATTTGAGAGCTTTAGCTGTTATATGTTTTCTATAGTGCCCATTCAAATTTGAAAAAGAGCTATTTTCCGTCGATTTCTTGAAGGGCAAGTCTATGTCCCATCATGATCAGGAGTAGAAATCCATGTTTGCATATTTTCTTAAATTTTGCAGTTTACACAAGGGGTAAAGTATGTTAAACAACATATGTTTTAACCAAGGTACAAGTAATTGTTTGATTTCTTATTTTTTTTTTTTACTGAAGAAGAACGGCAGTTGAGGAGAGGGTGTTTGATAAAGAGTTACAACTGGCACTTGAGCTGTCCATGTCTGAAACTCAGCTGCCTCCACCCCTTGAAACTTCAACACAAATACCAAAAGATGAAGGCAAGAAAGAATGTAACAAGGAAAATGCAGGGCAAAGTATGAAGAAATCCTTTATCTTTCCCTGTAAGGCAGTAGTGCTTATACAGGAAAAAGTTTAAGTCATAGTTTTTTTCTTTTGGTGGTCCATTAAATAAGCGAGTTTTTTTTTTTTTTTTTTGATAAAGTTATTGTTGGCAATGAATTTATTGAATCTGTTTTCTGTTTTAATTGAATCTCCCATGTTTTCTTCAAGATGCAGCACAGATGCCGGACCTTGATGCTATAGAAGAGCTGGGATCTGTAGAGATTAAAGATGATGACACCAAGCCAAGAGCAAAGAGGAAAGCTGCCGCTGATGCCAACAAGAAGCGGAAGCTGATGAGTGATGATGAGGAGGAGGAGGAGGAGGATCAGGAAGATGAGACTTCAAAACAGAAGGGAGTTGTTACTGATTGTGATGATGACTTCAGTATAGATAAGGAATTAAAAGGTAAATTCATTTTTTCACATATAACATGTTATTGAACCAGAAGATACTACATGTAATAATGGAAAATTTGGATTTATTGCTAATGTCATGTTTTTTTCTTTTTGTTTACCATACATTAATTATAAAAAGTACCAAATTCATTCTGATCTAAGTTTATAGTTTAACTTGCCTCTTAGATTGAACTGTGTATTTGAAGGGTTAAATGTTTATGGTGTATTGTTTATCTAAAGGTAAAGAATCTGAGGATGAGGAAGATGAAGATTTTGACATGGAAGATGAGGAAGATAGCGACTATGAAATAGAGAAAACCAAAGTTACAAAAGGAAAAAAGGGAAAAACCCCAAAGAAAGAAACACAAAAGCAGGGAAAAGGTAAGATAAAACTTGTACTCATTGTCGGGTCCGACATAAAGATCATACGAAGTAATATGACGTAATATGTTATAGTGCAATAGCTTTTGAGTAATGCGGCGGTCTCTATGTATGACGCCGAAGTAAAGAAATTAATTATACTATTAAAGGTAATTATGTTTGACGTACATCTCATACTAGTGCAGCACTGGATCCATGTAAAGATAACAAAATAGTATTTAAAGTAAGTGATGAGAGGGATACGGGGAGATATACTGGAGACATGTAGAAGGAAGCAACGAAGGAGGAGGTTGGAAGCGACGATGTACGGAGCGAGACGTAGTTAGGATTTGGAGACTTCACTTAGAATATCATGTAGTTACCGAGCGTCAACGAATAAATCATTTAACTGGTCATTATGTGGACTTGGGTTTTCTTTGCGCGACCTTACGTATTCTGACACGAACCGTGGAGTCTTTGGATTGCGTTATCCACTAAGTTAGACGAAAACGTTATGTCCTATTTCGAGCCCACGCTTGAATTAAGCGTTCAAAATTATATAAGTTTAGGACATTCGTCATNGGATACCATGCTCCGGGTTGGAGTGGTGAAACTGGTATTTGAGACCAGGGATTTTATGTTGATCTCAGGCCTGCCCAAGGAAGGGTTAGGTAACAGAACGGGTGTTCTGTTGGAACTGGGTAGATTATATTTATTTTTACTGTTGTCTTGAGTAGCCAGCCATGATTGAATAGACAGGACAGGTGTTCAATGACGAAATTAATATTATTTGTAAAATAAGTGGCGTTTTTCCTCATTATGTTAGCACTGATTAACGTTAATTATTTTTAAAACAAAGGCGAGCTCGTTAAGGGATATTTTTCCTGGATTAAATGGTTATATCCAAAGTGAATTTCTATTTTAATGCGATTTAAAAAAGAATATGGTACAATGACGTCAGATATTGGAGAGCAGTTTAAATAACTTCCATTATCTTGGGGGATTCTCAGCAAACTTTCTTTGGCCCGCTGGACGTGCCTATAGGAGGGGACTTGGGAGAAAAGGGTCCGTCTCCCATGTCTGAACGGGATTCTTCTTGATTTTGTGAGATCTGTTGCCAGTTTTCTGTTCATCATTAGAACGGATAACGCGTAAATAATGCAGTTTAAGAATAAAAAGAAAAAGATTATTGATATTATATTGTATTACGAAGAAAATTATTATTTTTTCTTGTATATCGTTTTAGGTGGAATTAAATGGTCTGTGCATCGCCGTGGCTGTGTCCCCGACTCTCAGATGGTTGGATTGTGACAACGCCCCCCGCCTGCCCTGGGTGTCTGAAGCAGAGTTTGAGTACTTCGTCCGTAGCATCCTTGAAAGCAAGCAACTCTACAGCTGAATGGTGGACCCCGCCGACGCCACGATGTGCACTTCGCCCTGCCATTCGCCGACGAGCCATGATTTCAATTGAAAGACTTTGAAAGTGTTCACGCCGTTGTTAAAAGACTCTAAAATACTGTCATCGTCATGAAAAGACTTTGTTATATAAGACGCTAAACTGCCCGGTTTCCAGAGCTATTTTTCCCAATTTTGATAAAGAAAGATATAAATTAAAGGGTTTTATCTCTGGTTTTCCCCCGGGCGTACACTAAAACATGTAATTAAATTTTCGTTTCGTTTTGTAAATATTGTATATATTATTAGAGTGAACGTCTCCAACACGAGTAATGAAAAAAAAAAAGTTTTTTTTTTCTGGAAAAAATGGAAGGAATATGTCGGGTCCGACATAAAGATCATACGAAGTAATATGACGTAATATGTTATAGTGCAATAGCTTTTGAGTAATGCGGCGGTCTCTATGTATGACGCCGAAGTAAAGAAATTAATTATACTATTAAAGGTAATTATGTTTGACGTACATCTCATACTAGTGCAGCACTGGATCCATGTAAAGATAACAAAATAGTATTTAAAGTAAGTGATGAGAGGGATACGGGGAGATATACTGGAGACATGTAGAAGGAAGCAACGAAGGAGGAGGTTGGAAGCGACGATGTACGGAGCGAGACGTAGTTAGGATTTGGAGACTTCACTTAGAATATCATGTAGTTACCTAGCGTCAACGAATAAATCATTTAACTGGTCATTATGTGGACTTGGGTTTTCTTTGCGCTACCATACGTAAATCTGACACGAACCGGGGAATCTTTGGATTGCGTTATCCACTAAGTTAGACGAAAACGTAATGTCCTATTTCGAGCCCACGCTTGAATTAAGCGTTCAAAATTATATAAGTTTAGGACATTCATCATAGGCATATGTAAAAGGTTAATTACATCATGTCAAAACAGAATATTATTGTCTTTGGACAGAGAAGGCTTCATTTTTTAAAATGCTAGATTTTTTCTTTAACTGTTAAGAATCAAGTTAGTATCAATAATCTTTTATATTTTTTACTTCAGACAGTGCAAAATTAAAATCTAAAGAAGTCTCAGCTACCAACAGAAAATGTGCATCAAAGATAACAACCAAAAAGGCAGCTGGAACAATAGCTTCACCATCAGTAACAAGAGCACCATTAGCAGTTTCAAGGACACCTTCAGCAGTTTCAAGATCTTCATTATCAAGTCCAGGAGTTGGAGCGCCAAAGTGGAAGCCTCCAGGTATGCACGCTTTGCTCTTATCCAAATAAGACTATTTGATTTCTATACAGTAGTCAAAATATACAGACTACATGTTTTTATTTATGCTTAATTAAATGGAAGCATCACACTTTGAGGTTTTGAAATAAATAATTTGCATTAAATGCTCTGCTGTGGGCAGAGATCTACACTTGTACCTGTCGTGTCACTATCTGGTTGATAACCGTCTTGGATCTCCTGTAAACCACAAAGGCCAAATTTGATCAAAAAACAAAAACATAATAACTCTAAGTGGCTAGAAATAATCATTTTATTCATTTTATTGACCCAGAAGGTGGCATGCCCTTTAAAAAGAAATACAGGTAATACTGATGCTTGTTTTTCTTCTCTTTTAGCATTATTGAAGTCTGGAACTTCACCCTCTGCATCTACCTGTGGCAATGGTATGATATCTCCGACAGGATTGAGACTTGGCCTGTCCAGAAATATCAGAGTATCAAAGCCATTACACTCCAACATTAAAGTACATCAGTGAAATATTTGCTGCCAGTGGAAAGATGAAGAATTTGATAGTGGCCAAAGGATGGAAGACATCATTCAATGATTTTTTTTGTTTGTTTTAATATCAGACATGTTATTTAAATTAATATGAAATGAAATGAAGTGTTAATTTTAATATATTCATAAGCCTTCTAACAAGTTGTGGAGAACAATCTAAGCATAAAAGGGGATATTATGTGTTCATCAAACATCTTTACTTACCCTAAGCCTTGTTATGTGTATCCCCATTGAAGCCATGTCTGCTTACAAATGGATTTTTTTTCATTCTTTTCATTTTGAGGCTTCATACAACAGTTGTTAAAGGGTTAATAACTATTTGTGAGACTTAAAATTCCACATTATATACACTGTAAACAGTGTTTGCCTCTTAAGAAAATTAGTTGCTGGACTGAAAGTTCAGCCTTCTTGAAAAGTAGCTGGCTCAATTGTCTGGCGGGTGGGAAAACTTCTCAGCCCCGTGCAGACGGTCCAGTGTCAATTTCCAATGCTAGCTGTAAACAATGCATAGAAATTTAATGAATTCCATTTTACCAAAACGTCTGTAGTCAATTTTTCTGAAATCTGTACGTCATAGGATCGCATGGACCTTCATAAATGGCTACCCTCCTTAGTAATCTCTTATAATATTAAATTTCAAAAGATGTGCTTGAAAAAACCCAAAGGACTAACCTATTGTCGGAACAGATTTATTAACCATTAGAAAGTATTAGAAAAGCATTTTCCCTATGAAAATATGTATTATGCCACTTTTCCTGCCAAAGTGAAGAGTTCTTATCCCATTAAGAAGCCAAATTGCAGTATTTTTAAATTGCACTTTACTCACTTAACAAGCGAGTTTTCGACTTCACCATGGTATACCCGAGGCACAAATTGTACATACAAAGACATTGGCTACTGCTGCACCGTTACTCAAATAGAGCAAGGAAAGGAAATGAGTCACAATGCTGTTAAATTTTTAAAATTTTATTTCAAGGCAGTTTTTATTTTCATTATCTCCCAAGAATTTTATGTATATTACAATGTAAATAAACTCAATCTGTCTGTATTGTCAGTGTGTGTGCTAATTATCATTTACAACAAAATGTTAAGAAAAGAAATCACGATACATCACTGTGATAGTTATTGTTTACAAAAATTTCCAAAGATTCAATGTGCTAGAGCTAGATCAAAAAATTGCATAAAAGTTTATAATGTAATCACTGAACTCCAATAAGTGGTGTAAAAACTATAAAACTGCATAAAAAAATCTGAAGAAATTGGTACATGTGAAAAAATATCTAATCATCTTTCAATATGAATTACAAGAAAAAGTCGTACACTGGTGCAAAATCATTTGGCATGTCTGTGGCGTTATACAATCAATTTGGAATGATGGCACTGATAGAGGCTTTTTTACAGCATACTCTGGACTGGACGCTTTCTGAACAGATGGAAGGCAAGCAGCCATTCATTTCCATCTTTGTATCCAAATACTTCGGCAGTAAACATGAAGAACATTCTCCAGTTGAAGAGGTTCTGATCTGCTTCACTGTCGTAAGTTTCCTTCAATATACTCTTCACAGTATCGATATTTTGATCCAGTCTCTCCAGCCATGCCTCTAAAGTCTTTGTATAATGCTTCCCATTCATGATCCACTGATCAATAACTTGCAAATCTTTCTGGAAGTAGAGAAATAAGTCCGCAGACTGCATTGTTCCCCCAGAGAAGAAATTTCTGGCCATCCATTCAGTGTCAGACCCTTTTCGCACATCAAATTCATATGGAAAGCTACGATGGCAGAGGATTTGGGTGAGGAGAAGCCCGTCCGGTTTAAGCCAAGAGGCCACTCTCTCCAGCAGTTTCTCCAAATTCTTCATATGTTCCATCATCTCTATAGATATAACACGGTCAAACCTGGTCTCAGTGTTGTAGACATTGGCATCACAAGTAATGGCCTGAAGTCGCCGACCAAACCCTCTTTTCTCTGCCTCTCGTTGTATGTGCTCACGCTGCGTCCGCGAGTTGGAGACGCATGTAACTTGGCAGTTGGGAAACTTCTCGCAAATGTACAACCCCAAAGATCCCCAGCCGCAACCGAGGTCCAACACTCGCTGTCCATCTTGCAACTGAGCTCGTTCACATATTTGTTTCAAGCCAGCGTCTTCGGCCTGTTCAAGCGTCTGCGTTCCGGGTGGCCAGAAGCAGCTGCTGTATTTGAGTCTTTTCCCCAAACAGGCCTTGTAGAACTCGGTAGGTACTTCGTAGTGCTGCTGGTTCGCCGTCGTGGTCTCAATAGCAATTACAGGTGAGCTTTTCAGCTTAGCAATTAATCGCTTTTTGAAGGCTAATTGTTTTTCTACGTCACCACCGCAATCCAACTTTTTCAGCCAGTTCCCCAAATTTTGTCTGACGGCTTCTCGCAAAGATTTGTCAGCCGACATTACCAAAGTAAGTTTCAGAATTTCACCTGCTGAGCTCGTCGACCAAAGGTTAATGCCATTGCCGATACTCCATTTTACAGTCTCATTTTCACTATCTGCAAAACAACATTAAATCTTTGAAAACGAGGCCTGAAGGTCACGGTAACTTCACATAGATTTCACCAATGCCAACTAGCGTTGCAAGTCTTGTGAAATGTCCAATCGAAATCAAGCTTTCAATACTCCATGAGTGGGAAAAAACAAAAAGTGAAACTAAAAGCCCAAGCGGTATTTCTGGTGAGGTATTTCCGAAAAATTGAGCAATTAAAGGCAAGAATGACAAAGTTAATTCTGAAAATTTTTGACAGCTTGTGTAACGAAAGAGTTTTCATGTCATAGTTCATATGTTATGCAAAAGAAATGTAAACGGAAGTGCACTCGGATTTCAAGAATCAAAAGTTTTATCGGATTCTTATAGTGGAGTATATAGATGATCTTGTTATAGATCTGTACATGAAACTTGAAAGCAGACAGGTTTACATGTACCGGGTGTACAGGCTGAAATGTTGACAAATTACGGTCACGTGGTCAGATCGTCGTGCAGTCTGGCGCACCTAAAGTTGATTACTTTTGATATGGTTAACGCATTAATTTTTAAAAAAATTAAGTGCATGTAAGTACCCAGTATTTCAATTAATGTTGTGATAATGATGTACAGTTTCAATTGTAATATTTTTTTATTCTAACAATACTTTACATGTGTATGTGAACAAGGTATCCTCCTTCTATATGCATTATTTGATTGAATTTACAAAAATGTCTTAAAATTATCTCAATAGCAGCTGTGGTTATTAATTATATATATATAGGTACAAGATATTAATTACAGAGAAAAATTACAATTTAGAGTAGTATGAATGAGCTAGGATAAAATATGACAATCTGATGTAAAAATAAGTATTTACAAATTAGTCAGTTTCAGGATATTTACAAAAAAAAAAAAAAAAAAAAAAAGAAAAAGGATTTTGCTATTTATATAACATTTCTTACTAGTAATAAATGTCCATTAATTTTGTTAAAAAGTCTATGCACAGGATCTCAGAGCTAATCATGCTCTAGGCATAAATGTTAAACTATTTGTATGCAATATTCAGTTAAGCATTCAAATGGTCAGACCTTATAAAATCATATGTGCCTCCTTTTGCTGATTGTCTCCACCGCCCAAGTTGAGCTCATCTTCACTAATTTGGTTTTCTATAATTACTGTGTCATCACACAGAGGGCAGCAGTAGTCTAAGTCACCATAACACTCTGGGCAGTATACTCCAGTGCAGTGCGGTGTGTCACATATAGTACATGTGTCGTCACAGAGAGTATCACATGATAGACAGTACTTCTTATGTGCAAGTCTTTTTAAACATGGCACCTTCTCTGCCAACACCTGCATCACTTTGATGTTCTTTTTTGAAAGGTCTGGTTCATTTTCCCCTTTCAGTTTTTGTCGAAAAACAGCTCTTAAGCTTTGTCTCTTCTTTAATAGCTTGTTGTACAGGATAACCACCCTTGCCCTTTCGCGTTCTGGGTAAAAGAAAGCAACAATCTTGTGACGAAGTCTTAAGCCATAAGCCTGTAGCAAGGTGATAAACAAAGCAAATGTGTAGATAGCAAGTATTCCATAGAGCACATTATAGTTGGGTGGAGATGGGTTTGGGAGGCATTCTGCTGTGGATATATTTATAAATGATGTATTTCTAGATGTGTCGGTAGTCGGCCACTCTTCTTTCAAACCATTAGCCACTGCACCCTCTCCAGAGATCTTGGATGTTAGATTGTATGGAAAACCAATATCAAAGTCAACCCTTCCATGTTTTTGTATTTTAGACAAAAGCCAGAAAAGGGCAAAATCAAAGAATTGGATGATACCTGCCAGCAAACAATGCACCAACAGCAGGACCAAACCTTGGGCAAATTTCCACTTTTCTGCTGGAGAGAGGCAAATGGCAGTGGTATCAATTAGGTATTTAGCCTCTTTCTTTTTAAGTGGAAGAATTATTTCTCTACTTTGTTTCTGCTTTCTTTTTTCATCGAGGGCCTTAAAACCTTTTGTTATGTACAGATTGTCAAACTTATCATTTTGTAAGTACTGCTTGAGGTACCAGTAAGATTGAAAGAAAAGAAGGAGAACTGCAAAAGACATAAGTTTGGTGAGCAAAGTAGAAAACTGAGCTGCATAGTCAGTGGCTCTTTTGAGTTCAGATTTAATGGCCCTTTCAACTTCCTGTGGATCTTTGGAAGAATTTGTGGATAATCCAAATGAAGCAGAAAGTTCTGCACTGAATTCAAATTGTTTTTTAATTTCTTCAGGTATATGCGGAGTATTTGTTTTGGGTAAAAAGTAAGCCAGAAAGCCAAGGCTACTCTTGATTGTAGATAAAGTTTGCGCTATACTCTTATATTGTTCTCTTAGTTTATTTTTAGTTTTGTTGATAGTGTCAAAGGTCTTTTTCAAGGTTTCTCTGAATTCTTCAGTGATTGCCTCAATTTGTTCTTCAACACATTTTTGCATGAGCTCTGCTTGCTCTTGTAGCTTACTTGCAGTGCACGTTACAATCTGACTTGTCTGTTCGCCATTTTCAAAGATATTTGTGATTGGTCCATTGAGCAGCAAAGTCATAATGATTGACAGTGTTGCTGCCCGCCCCCTGGTGGTGCAGAGACCTGGGATCATAAGCAAAGCAATGCAACGACAATGCACAGAAATAGCAAAGCCAACAGACATGAAAATAGTAGATAACCCAGCAATAATACACGATATCACCAGGCTGTAACCTATGGCATAGTAACAAGCTAAATATAATACGGCACCTAATAAGCCACCGACAAGGGCACCTGTAAACGACTTGAACTTTCTGTGTTTTCCTCTTGGACTTCTGATGAGTTTTTTGTTCAGCATTTGTAGTGGCGTTTTAGTGGCTTGTAAGACCTGCCTTTTTGAAAGATGACGTGGTGTTGCTTGATCTCTTCTCTCAGTTGATCGTTTGCGGGAGGATTGTGGAGTACTATTATCTTGAAGTTCTTTGATCTGTTCTCTTTCTCTAACTTGATCTGGATCCACCTGTTTGACATTGATGTAGGGGTCAGGGTAAGAGGTGCAGTGGACGGGCGCAATGGTGTCCAGGGCAGCTTTTTCTGTTACATCTGATGACACTTGCGAGTTCTCATCCCCGAAATCACCAAATGTGCTATTTCTTGCTAAGGGCATTGAGGCAGCTGACTCACGGGCATCTTGCGTGTGGTCAAGGCATCCTTCTGGGCCAGTTACATATGAGTTGACATCTGTCTCAGCATGTCCTTCATTAACGTATGATACTTTGTGTCCAGTGCATATCTTGACAGGAATACTGGCAACATCACCCATGTGAAGATATGCTGAGTCTAGCTTCTGGGGATCTTCTGTGTTCAGTGAGTTTGTTCCTTTAAGTTTGGGTGCCTGATTCATTTTAACATGGGGCTTGTTTGGGGAGCGGAAGTGGACTGCAATTGAACCTCTGTTTGCTGATCTGTGGTTACATTTACTAGAAGTAGGCCTCTGGTCTTCTTCAATTTGTTTTAATGGCTTTTGAATTTCATTTCCACCCACCTTCAGCTTATTGGCTTTTTTCCTTTTATATTCTCTAACAGCAGCAAGGGGAAACAGACCTGTTTTTTGTTGCCCCAAGCTGGTACCTTTTGCCCAGTTTGCATCATTAGAGAGGTTCTTGACATTAGTCAGGAGTTCTCCTTTGCTGAGGCGGAGTTCATAGTCATGTTTGGGTGTGTGTGTCTTGATGGCTTGATAGATTCTTCCATCCACTTCATCAAATCTGGAATGTTTTCATGGTAGTTAAAATACTGTGTATACGGTAAATGATACAGCTTTGTTTCAGGCAATTACAAAGAAATCCATATTTTAAAAAAACTTGTTTTATTTGAAATTTGCTAGTTTTGTCTTTAAAGAAAAAAATATTTGATAGAAGAAAATTTGCCAATATCTTTGTGAGCTTTAAAAAAATCTTTTTAACTATAGTTAGTTACCTAGGCTACATTTTAAAATTTGTTTCTGTGTAAAAATATTTCATTATGTAGATTTCTCAAATTGAATTCTAGTTGAAATTAGGAATCAGAATTTACACTGTTTAAATCTTTTAATTCTGGTTAATCATTTTTTAAACCATGGCTTAAGCCAGAGTGATACCTATAGAAATGAAGTCAACCGTGAAGTATGCACTGTACGTATTATCTACTAGTAAACACCTTCAAGAAAACAGTATACCTTTCTGTTTCAGCATCCATGTTTTCTTGAGAAATAAGACTGAGTGCTGCCGATCGTTGCCCTGGGGTCTGTTATGTCTCCAGCTAGGAGCAATAACTTTTATATATACCCTGCTTATCAAGGAGTATTTTCCATGCACATCATGATCTGAATTTTGGGTATCATGACCTCATGCTTCTGTTTACACAAGTAAACGGGCACTGTTAAATATGAAAGTGAAACACCAAAGATTGACACATGGGAATTTTAGTGCTTTCCTGGATAGCGAGCAGCAAGTTTTGATTGTTTGTATATTTGTATTGCTTTTTATGTTTAAACAACACATTTACTTTTTATTTTATTTAACCTTGGCCCAACTGCAAAAAAATTTATGTATGACTAATAAGAAAAAAATAGCCAAATGTAGCTGAATATAATATAAGATTATTCATACTTTGCACAATAATTGAGGACAAAAACCTTTAAAACTTAATTCAGTGGTCTAGATAGGAAAACATATGAGTAATATTTTCTTAAGGGATTTAAACAAACATAATTACTTATGTTGTTGTCAAAATTTCCTAAAACTGAAACCAAAGTTGCTTTGTAGGTCTTAAATAAAGTTCAGAAGTCATCCAAAAGTCATTTTATTGCTATGAATGGATTAAAATACAAAATGACAGAAACTAAGTGATGCAATCCTGTAAATCTATCATGATGCACCATAAATATGTGTTAATTGTGGCTAGTTAAATATATAAATATAGTAAAATCAATAGAAAATAAACTCTTTAAATGTTCTCAGTCTTACTAGTACATACTCAAATAATATTAATTTCATTCTGTCTCTTGATATAAACCTATATACATATTTATAATATTTACATTTTGAAAATGATGCACTGCCGGTAGTACACATGCAGTTTCTGTGAATGAGCAGATGTAAAAAAAAAAAAAAAAAAAAACAACTTGAATACTGTAATAGTGCTACAGCAGTATATTGTGCGTCTGAAGACTTATCACAGAATATTGTTACAGAAAATAATTTACATGGACATTTAATTTAACTCTAAGAGAAGACAGTGAGGTAGAATAAACTTATGGACTAACAACTATTTCTAAGTCATCAGGATGAACAACTTCATCTGCAATCAGCATTTTATCACATATGGGACAGCCCTGCTTGAGGTCCACGTAACACTCCCTGCAGTAAACCCCTGGGCATCTGACTGTAGGGCATTTATACATGTCCCCCCTAGCCTCCCCAGTGGCACAGGAAATACACAAGGTTTTTTTGACACCAGTAACTTGAAAGATAGTTTTCAAGCAGGGGATTTTTACTGCAAGTGTCTCCGTGATGCTGATGTTTTTCTTTGAGATATCAGTCTTGTTATCTCGCTTGAGTTTGTCTGCTAAAGCTTTCAGTATGCCTTTTCTTTTATGCATGGTTTGATTATACAGATATATAATTCTCGAGAGTTCTCTCTCTGGATAAAAATAAGCTACTATCTTGTGGCGGATCCTGAGAGCGTATGCTTGAAGAAAGACTAAAAGTATGGCAATAATGTAAATGACAAGTATGGCGATATCTATACCTAATTTTGGAGCAGAAGCTTCAGGAAGACACACTGTCGTAGACACAGAGCTATTGTAATTGTTATTTGATTGAAAACCCTGAATAAAAGTACGAAAGAAATGTGCAAGTATTCCATGTCCTTCAATTGAAAAATTGACCTCTTGTTTTCCAGACACTTCAAAGTCAACATTGCCGTGCTTTGATATGACACTGAGCAACCAGTAAAGAGCGTAGTCAAAGAAGCAGACGGTACCAGCCATGATGGCATGAATTAAAACTGAAACAAGACCCACAAACAGCTGCGACTTTTCTGCGGGTGAAAACCAAAGAGAAGTGGTATCCGTAAGGTATTTCTTTTCTCTTTTCTTCAGTGGCAGAATGGTTTCTTTTCCCTGAGTTTTTCTTTTCTCATCTAGGTATTTGAATTTGTGAGTAATGTAGATATTGTCGTACTTGTCTTTCTTGAGGTATTGTTTTAGGTAGAAATATGATTGAAAAAATAACAGAAGAACAGAGAAGGAGAATAATACTCCTAATATATGTACAACTTGCATAATCCAATTGGTTGAAGCTTTGAATTCTGCCTTCACGGCTTCATGAATGTCGGTCACAGTTTTAGAAGTATTGGCACTTGCGGAGAGGATGTTTCCAAAAGCAACATCAAATACAAAGAAATTCTGAAAGTCATCTAAGGCTTCCTTGGTTTTCCCTATGGCGATGTTGATTGCCTGATCGACTACCTTGGGGGATTCACAGACACGGTTTACCGTGTTGGTATTGAGAGGAGTACATAATTGGCCAACGTTCACCACTTCACACACGCCACTGGCGATACTCAGCTTTGCCCTGCAGTCTTGGTAGACTTTGTTGATGCCATTATTGCACTCGGTGTAGGCAGTGTTAAGCAGTTCTTTGCATTTCTGAAAAGAAAGTAAAAGGACAATACAAGCCTGTATCTGGCAATTCCAAAGTAATAGTGGTCTTTTTATGCAAAAAAGGGAAATTTTTACCTCTTCAATTGACCCAACTTGAGATATGGCATATGGATGGCATGATAAACAAACTTATTTAAAAAGTTACTTACAACGTATAAGAAACCTTTTTAACACAAATGATCAATTTGATTGTAATTTTGTGGATAATTTTTTTAAAAAATCTGGTGACCAGATTAAAAAACAAAAACAGTTACTGTCACTTATGGGAAATGAAGCAAAATTTTAGAAAGTATTGAAATAAGATAAAGGGGATAACTGATGTGCGATTAGTAATATATAAATTATTTACAACCTCCAATGACATATGTTTTAATGCAAATGATTTACACAAACAAAATACACGAGTTATAATTCGATAGAAAAAGTAGAGAGAAGTCAAGTGACAAGATTGTAGGGAAAAAAGGATTATGCACACTTTCAAGGAAGAAAGTCAAATGCACTGAAAAGACAGATGGGATAATTCAGATGTGTATCTTACTTGGACTGCTGCACCAAGCGCCTCAGATCCCTCAGTCAACCCGCCCTTAACAACTGTGAGTCCATCTTCCACTGGACTGAACCCACTGCGGACCTGATCAGCTATCCCCTGCAGCGTCTGGGCGGTCATCTTCATCTGGTCAATAACAGCCTCGATAGGTTTCTTTAACAGACCTTGAATCACCTTGCTCTGATTATAGGCAAGATCTGCGCTGCAACTCATGGAGGCGGATGCCTCTTGTGCATTGGTGAAAATATTGGTGACTGGACCAATCAAAAGGAGTGTCATGATGACAGACAAGATGGCAGCTCGTCCCTTGCCCGTGCATAAATTTGGTATCATCAGAGCGGCAATACAGCGACAGTGCACTGAGGCTGCAAATCCTGCGGCCATGATTATTGCTGAAATGCCACTGATCACTGCTGCAGTAATGACATCATAGCCAATACCATAGTGACAGCCTAGAAACAGAGCGACCCCAAGCAGAACACCACATACTGCTCCACAGGTGGATTTGAGTTTCTTGTATTCCCCTCTGTCACTTTGAAAAAGTTTCTTTTTGGTCTCGTTCAACACTTCAGCACTCTCAGAGAGCTTGCTGAGAAGTAGCGAGCTGACAGATTTTGAATGTTTCTCCAGTCCATTTGGAATGGACATTCTTGGACCAAGATATGGTTCTGTATCACCATCCATATCATCATCAGAAACGTAATCACTTGTTCCAGAGGGATACTGGGGTGTTATTGCCTTTTTACCGGTCAGTGGCAAGTGGACTTCTCCAGCATGTTCTTGAACTGACCCAAGGTTTGGAAGGCTATGGGACAGTTGACGCCCAAATTTGAGAGCAATCTGCTTTGCTGACCCTTTAACAGGGAGTTTTGGAGCCTTGCTATCATGTGACATCTTGACATAAGCCCTGACGTCTTGCGGAGATCCATCTTGTTGAAGAGGGCTGATGTAAGCATAGGGAAAAGTCCCCACAGTTGTAGTTCCGTGTTGTCTCCCCATGGCCCAGCCATTGTCCAGTAGTGTGACGTCTACCAGTGTCTCCCCCAGCTGGAGACGCAGGTCACCATCATGTTCAGGGTGGTATGGATGGACCACCTTGTACAGCTTATTCATGGTTGTAGGCTCTAGAGACAAAAAACAAATGTTTTAAATAGGTGGCTTTTTTTCTTTTTTTCTTTTATTTATTTGCATTGTATTTTAAGATGCGAGTTTTATGGATTGGTCAGCTGTACACAACTACATTTTCCTTGTTTAAAAAGATAAATCAAACTTCAAAGTTTATGAAATAAGAAAGAAATTGAGATCTGTGATTACTCCCTGAGATTCATAGTCATTGGAAATAAAAAATCCATTAAATATTTCAGAAAATCTATTAAATCAGTTTTTACTTATTACAGTAATATTAACTGATGATGTATCTCTAATTTTATACATATATTTTGGTCAATTGATATGTATTTCAACTGGGTTTCTGAATTTTATTTTTTTTTCAATTTTCATGTCACCATGATTGAATTAAATGATTTTATGCCAAGAGTACATCCCTATGACTGTGAATATAATTCTCTTTGATTTATAATTCTAAGTTAAAAGAAAAGCCTTTTGTTTTGCCTCACTGTCAAAGCCTTGATTACAAGTTATGTGTTTTCCTTAATTAGTGCAGCATCAAACAAGATGATTCAGTTAAATCTGTGCTCAAGCTTTCAATTAATGAACGCAACTTAAATATAGATAAATTATGTACCTTAAATTATTTGCTTTTTTAATAAAAGAATTTTAAAATCATCCACAGTACCTTGACATATCCATAGTTTATCTACAAATTACATTAATTTACGTTATACACTGGATTATAATCTTATCTTACCTGTTATGCTATTCAATGGACTCCTGTTATATTCTTTTTCCTCTGGCAGGGGTAAATCTTTTTCTTTTCATACATTCAGAATTTGCATCAAAGTAAAATGTTATTCCTAAAATTGGATATAATTTGCTAATAAATTTTCTGGAATGTTTCTTGATTTAAGTACGCTTCTTGAAACTTGCTTCTGACAGCAGTTACCTGGTCTTTTATATGGGGCTGTAGCATTATGTCTTTTGTTTTTGGCATTGTTTGGGGGTGACTGTTCATAATTTATCAAGTAAGATGACAGGAAAGTATTCAAGGAAGCTGACTGATAATTATTGAAAATGTCAACTGAACAAAGTTTGCTTATCCTTAGAATATTCTAGTACTGAACATTATAAAGACATCACCCCATATCAGTTGTACTGCTTTAAGACCGTATATGGCATAACTTTACTTCCTTGTTTGTTTTCCTCAGTTTGGACCACTTCCAAAAATTAAAATGCTAGTGGGATCCAGTCACATCCGGGAAGAATTTATTGACACAGGCAATGAAAATTCTACCTAGTACAAACGAGATGCAAAATATTTGAATAACAAAAGATGGAATAACATTAGACTGATAGGCTGCTTATTAATCATTCAAAGTTTTTCAGTGTGGTTATACAGGTGATCTGCATCTATTTTTAATATTTTTGTTGGCACTGACTCATATAGCCCAGGGTTTATTGACTATGCAGGGGTCTTTTCATCACACGGCTGACTAAGTCAGGATGTGATTAAGATATAGATATGAAATTAAGATGAAAATAGGTTTTGAGTGAAACAGATTAACCACAATAATTGAAGTATAAAGATCAGAGAGCCATGCAGAACTGCTGAGACCACTGATTAGCTTATTACATTATGGAGAAACCTGACGTGTTCTAATAATTGACATAAGTCACAATTAGTTTTTATGCCTTTCATACGTGCCTTGTTATGTTATAGAGGGCATCCTCTAGGCCGTGGAAGATACTGTGTGCCAAAGATTTTTAAATTTTTAATTGTTCATGTTCATCTTGATGCATACCAAGAAAATAAGAAATTAGTTGGTTGAAGAAATATTTGAGTTGCTTATTTCAATAATTATTTCAATGTGCATGTTTCGTAGAAAAAAATATTTTTGAGTCATCCTGAACTGTAAAGATAAGATTAAGGGCATTGGTATGAGCTAGGATTTTGGGTGGTAGGTATGAGATGTGACCATAGGATCAATACTAGTAGGCATTTTTATTGAACCACCAAATTAACTTTTAAACAGAAATATACTCAATATGAAGCATACTCAATATACTTTGGACAATTTTAAATAATAATTTTTCATATTGTTTAACCAAAGTTTATTGGTCAAATGGTTGGTCAAATGAAGGCCACCTTTGACATGAAGACACTTCTTTATACAGGTATCTAATTTTTTGCGGGTCAGAATAACAAATGACAATAAGGCCAGAATAACACTTTTTCTTACTACTGCCCCCCCCCCCCCCCCCACCCATTCCTCCACCCTTTATAAAAGATGGCACCCCCTCTGGATCTTTTCTAAATCAACTTTCACTTTTTCACTTTAATAGATTGCTGTTAACATACATATGCATCCTGTATGTACACTGGGCTTTTAGCCTTTCACTGATGGAACAAATAACTCTAAGATCGAGATTGATGGTTTATTTGCATGGGCTTTCTTCAGAATGATATATGGTTGATAAGGATGCCATATATGCATGTGTGCACACACCAGCGTGTTGGGACTGAAAGGCGACCACTTAATAAACAGTAGGGCTTTTTACAATGCATTATCTCCCAGTTAGTGCACTATGTAACAGGAGGCTATAGACAGCATATAGCAGAGAATGCTCACAGGTAATAATGGCAGTGGAATAACAGCTGGCAAGCAGGAATGAGGTCACCTGAGAAGTTAATTGTGAAGTGACTGAGAGACCAAACACACCTGAAGAGACAAGAAAAAGAGAGTGAGGACTGTACGCTGTTGATGGAGCCTACCTCTAGGCCACTATAGTTCTGACTGCATGCACTGTACATGTATGTTTAATGACTGCCTGTTTAAGTTATTGATTCTTGCCTTGCAGTCCAGGTCTTATTGTCATATATCTCCTACGTGACACTGACAGCCCATGGGATGGTAGGTCCGTGGTTGCTGATATTATAGAGGATAAAGGTATATCACAGAGTACATGCAGATATCACAGAATCAGGGGGTACAGTTCAATCAACCATTTTTGAGGAAGCTATTGACCACTATGCACTGCACATGTCACCAGGAAAAGTCGGGAGATATAATGTGTCTTTTTATTTACAGATTCATCCAGCAATGAGGGATATTTTACTGAGCCAGGGATACTGACCAGCTGACCAGAGAAATGACTATGTTCAGGACTGCTGTGTTTAGGCTGTATCTCTTGGGCTCGGCCCTCATAGTGACCTGTGCCCAGTTTGGGTCTTCCTATTATTGTGACAAAACTTACCCATGTGATTGCAAGACACTGGAGCAGTGTAAACCTATAGTGGCCAATAAGCACAGGAAAGAGGTATGGAAGAAATCACACCACTTGATATTGTAACAGAATGAGTATTAGCATAGATATGTAAGAGTATTAGCATAGGAACAAGTGCTATTTACACATGCTACTGACGGTATGTGTTTGCTTATGGGTGTGTAGGGTTTTATATTTTACATGCTGCACGATATGGACTTGTGTCTTTTTGGTTAAAAACATTCATCAATTCTTAGCTGATGTGCCATTACAAAAAGCTGTTGCATGTGAAAAATGTTCCTAGTGTGACTATGCCTGACCACCTTTGGTATCACTGGTGATGGGAACTGTCTCATTATTTATTCCTGATGTCCCTCTTTTTTGTTTTTTCGTAAAAGTTTATGTGGAATTTCAGCATAATATAGTCAGCATGCCTTTTCCATTTTGGAAGGTGTTTTGATAGGGTATGTAAACTATGACTTTCAGGGTGAATAGAAGACTAACAATGCATAATCAATAGAATAGACTTATTTCAAGACCACTATACAATATGGCCTATAACTTAGAATCCTGGACAGCTAGCTTTTGTCACTGTGTGATGTCATACTAGACTGGGGGTGGAGGGGATAGAAGTAAAGATGTAGATCAGTAGTGGTAGAAGTGTGTAGTCAGGCCCGTAGCCAGCAATTTCAAAAGGGGGGTTCTTTTTCTGAAAAAGTGGACCTTTTTCCATAAAAACTTCATAAACCTAGATCAAAATTTACCCAGAATGGACCTTTTCCCACCAAAAGGGGCGGCGGTTCTTT
>NW_019775740.1:41427-69148 GCF_001039355.2 Lingula anatina | reverse complement strand
AATAACCACTTTTTCTTACTACCTGCCCCCCCCCTCCCCCCCCCCCCAATTCCTCCACCCTTTATAAAAGATGGCACCCCCTCTGGATCTTTTCTAAATCAACTTTCACTTTTTCACTTTAATAGATTGCTGTTAACATACATATGCATCCTGTATGTACACTGGGCTTTTAGCCTTTCACTGATGGAACAAATAACTCTAAGATCGAGATTGATGGTTTATTTGCATGGGCTTTCTTCAGAATGATATATGGTTGATAAGGATGCCATATATGCATGTGTGCACACACCAGCGTGTTGGGACTGAAAGGCGACCACTTAATAAACAGTAGTGCTTTTTACAATGCATTATCTCCCAGTTAGTGCACTATGTAACAGGAGGCTATAGACAGCATATAGCAGTGAATGCTCACAGGTAATAATGGCAGTGGAATAACAGCTGGCAAGCAGGAATGAGGTCACCTGAGAAGTTAATTGTGAAGTGACTGAGAGACCAAACACACCTGAAGAGACAAGAAAATAGAGAGTGAGGACTGTACACTGTTGATGGAGCCTACCTCTAGGCCACTATAGTTCTGACTGCATGCACTGTACATGTATGTTTAATGACTGCCTGTTTAAGTTATTGATTCTTGCCTTGCAGTCCAGGTCTTATTGTCATATATCTCCTACGTGACACTGACAGTCCATGGGATGGTAGGTCCGTGGTTGCTGATATTATAGAGGATAAAGGTATATCACAGAGTACATGCAGATATCACAGAATCAGGGGGTACAGTTCAATCAACCATTTTTGAGGAAGCTATTGACCACTATGCACTGCACATGTCACCAGGAAAAGTCAGGAGATATAACGTGTCTTTTTATTTACAGATTCATCCAGCAATGAGGGATATTTTACTGAGCCAGGGATACTGACCAGCTGACCAGAGAAATGACTATGTTCAGGACTGCTGTGTTTAGGCTGTATCTCTTGGGCTCGGCCCTCATAGTGACCTGTGCCCAGTTTGGGTCTTCCTATTATTGTGACAAAACTTACCCATGTGATTGCAAGACACTGGAGCAATGTAAACCTATAGTGGCCAATAAGCACAGGAAAGAGGTATGGAAGAAATCACACCACTTGATATTGTAACAGAATGAGTATTAGCATAGATATGTAAGAGTATTAGCATAGGAACAAGTGCTATTTACACATGCTACTGACGGTGCATGTTTGCTTATGGGTGTGTAGGGTTTTATATTTTACACACTGCATGGCATAGACTTGTGCCTTTTTGACTTAAAATATATGCATCAATATTCAGCTGATGTGCCATTACAAAAAGCTGTTGCATGTGAAAAATGTTCCCAGTGTGAATATGCCTGATCACCATGGGTATCACTGGTGATGGAAACGGTATCACTATTCCTGGTATTATTTTTTTTTTTTGTTATAAAAGTTTACAGGAATTTCAACATAATATAGTCAGCATGCCTTTTCCATTTTGGAAGGTGTTTTGATAGGGTATGTAAACTATGACTTTTAGGGTGAATAGAAGACTAACAATGCATAATCAATAGAATAGACTTATTTCAAGACCACTATACAATATGGCCTATAACTTAGAATCCTGGACAGCTAGCTTTTGTCACTGTGTGATGTCATACTAGACTGGGGGTGGAGGGGATAGAAGTAGAGAAGTAGATCAGTAGTGGTAGAAGTGTGTAGTCTACCAGGCCCGTAGCCGGGTGGGGGGGGGGGGGGTTTGGGGGGTTGGGGGGTTCGAAAGAACTGCCCCTTTTGCTAGGAAAAGGTCCACTCTGGGTAAAATTTGATCTAGGTACATGAAGTTTTTATGGGAAAAGGCCCACTTTTTCAGAAAAAAACCCCCCCCCCCCCCCCCTTTTGAAATTGCTGGCTACGGGCCTGTCTACTCTTAAATAAAATGATGTTACAATTGGATTGGCTGCCCACCTCATACCATCCCACCCCCCCCTTTGCAACCCCCCCCCTTATCTGTGCACAATAAACATGGCGTGAACAGAATTAAAGCATTAAGGAATAAATTTTCTGTACCATTAAAATTCCATATACGTGATATACTCTTCATACTATGCATGAATGATCTTATATACTGAGCAGTGAACAGGTTATAGCTTGACTGTTCTTCACCCACCACCTGCCCCTTAGTGATGTAACAGTAGATGTCTTTTATATACCACTCCTCTGGGTGCAGCTCTTTTATCAGTATCTCACAAAGTACAAAAATTCCTCAGACCAATAATGACTGCTGAAGTTCATGTGAAGTACATTATAAGAAGTGTTTTGAAAGTAGTGGGTAAATGTTTTTTTTTTTTTTTTTTTTAATATCCTCTCTAACCTGAATAGGACGGGGTGACATTGATGACATCAGTGACAAACACAATTTATAGGTTTTTTTATATATGGTCGGGTAAAGCGCTGCTTTCATTTTTGCCAAACTCTCAAGAGATATTACAGTTTTGCTGTAACTAAATTGACCAAGAAATAAGTGTCACTGAATGATTTTGATCAATAAAGCACTTTAAAGAAACTGATTTAACAAAATGACTTCTTTGCTAAAAAGAAATGTTTAGAAAAGTCTGTTATTCCCGTGGCATATTTTTACCTCTAGTTATCAGTTAGTTTGCAGATGATATTGTCCACAGCCATGCCGTTCATTGCCACTTCTAATCACCCAGTGCCTTTCCTTTCCTGGGAGATATAATGATCATTTTATTTCAAATTACACAGTTAATAGCTGTAGAGTACCAGGTAAACCCCTTATTATCTAATTAGAAAGTGCCTACATGTGGTATTCATATTTTCACATCTTGTTCATGTCAGTTAACCAATTAATGTCGGAATAATATTCATAACTTTATGTGTGAAGAGGTCTACATGTATGTCGTTTTTGATGTCTTGTGGTATCAGTCTTTCATTCATATTCATGTAAACTATACTAGTACATCAGTAAAACTGCACTCCATTTGACCAATCATACTGTAGGGACCCCCATGTAGTGTTCTAAATGTGATTATCTGATAAAATTCTCATTAAAGACTGGACTGAGAGGGGCATACATACATGTATGTGTACATTTTTTTCTTTCTTTTAAGTTTAGTCAATTTCTGGCCTTTGCGATTCTTTGTTTTAGAACAAGGAAGAAATGGCTATGATGTTCAAATTTTGGTCTCTGTTTAGCCTGCTAAAATTGTTCACTAGGTGACTATGTAAAGTCTGGTTTGGTATATTGGTCTTAGAGTATTTTATCAATGGTTAACTCACAATAAATGTACATGTAGTTGACAGAGTACTAAGAGAAAAATCAATTGTCAACATAGGTAAAATTTGCTCTAGGATCTTGCTTAAAAGACAGATTAAAAAGGGGGATGAGGGACATTTATTTATGGATTCTTTAAGTTATTGGACTAAAAGTTCAGCAGTCTGCTAAGATTTTTGTCATTTTGTGAAATGGTGGCCTGAGGCTGATGTCACTGGGTGGAGACAAGTCTCACGTACTGCGTTATGATGTCATCCATCGTCATTTTCTTATATGAAAGATGTGCTCCCTTTAGTTTGCCACTGGGGACAAGGTTTTTACTGTCACTGTAGCAAAATGTATGGACTATAGGGGTGGTTCACTCAAGCACAAGCAAAATTAAAACATTAAAAAAAATGATATAAGAGGCTTTTTTTTTACAACTGTATAAAAATGATGATATACCAGTATAAATATAGTGTGTGTGTTCTTGATGTTGGTCATGTCATTTACCTGAGGCAGAATAGGAGAATGACATACAGCATATTCAAAACAGCTAGTGGACCAAAACAGCGGATCAAGTGACCCCCAAAAAAGATTGCATCTTAATTCTCGATTAGACACTAAATAGAATTCTTGTGGGGATTACTCAACAAGCATTCTAGCGGGTTGGCCATATTTGATTCGCAGATCCGTTAGTCTGCTGTTCCGAATGCATTCATAGCACATTTAATGTTCTACTTCAGCAAATATATGGCTGGCTGTGGTTGCTAGGGTGTTACCAGTGCAGACGATTTATTTGTCATCTAATTTTACCTCATTGATAACAGATGGCCATCTTACAAGCTTTGTCACACTCTTTTGTGTGGTTTTTGGTTGATAGCATTTCCATTATATTTTTAAAGGATTTCTCTTTTATTTAAAGGTATATATCTAAAAGAACAACTGAAAAAATCACAGTCATGCAGTTTTATGAAGTCAAGTATTGCAGTTTGTAACCTCAGTACTGTTTTTTTTTTATTTTTTATTTTTTTACTGTTTGAGAGTTGCTTTTTTGTCAGGTTCATAGACAGGGAGTGGTGTGTGGGGGGGGAGGGGTTGAAAGAAGAGCTCTTTGGAGTAGGCAGATGCACCTTCTCAATCTCACACATAAAAAACGCATATGCATAGTTTTATATAAAACAAAGAAAAGTTCTTAGATCTTGAAGTTAACTAAATGCATTTTGGTAAAAGCATGATTCATCAAAGACCAGGTAGCTTATAAGGTGAATCATTCGTTAAAATCCATTTGCCATAGTTTAGGAGCCCTAAGTACTGGCAGCTTTTTATCACATTGGTTTCCTGAAAAAGACGATATTGATACAAAATACTGATTATTTTCCATTAAGCTGTCCAAGGATGAACATATTGTCCATAGACTGGGTATTGATCAGTACATAAAGCTATGTATCAGTGGTAATGATAGACAAATGGTCTCCAGGTGTGTTTATCATGTGGCTCCTGTGCTTATATATAATTATGTCTCATTGTTATATAGATAATATAACAATGTTGCATTATTTTGTTATGCATTTTGGTACACGTAATGTAAACCATAATCTGTTTATGAATGTTTGTGATAAAATGATTGTATGTGGACATATATCCACCGGAGTCAATTGTCACTTTAGACTTTTCCATCTTAACGAATTTCTTTATCCTCTAATTCTTTCTATTAATATCTTCATATCCTCTATAGTTACATCATTTCAATATCGAAAAATTTTTTTCTTAATACGTTTTTTTCTTGTACAAACTCTTCAATATTTAAGGCAAAGTGACTGAAGGGAGGGAGAAATGTCTGTCTCTTTTGTTTTTTAATGGAGGAAAGTTCTGCTATAGTCTTTTACAACACCTTTTTGGTTTTGTTTTAATTTCAGGTGATTGTTTTAGCCAAGGACAAGGATGTGACTAGTAAAACTTACCTCCACTGGGACTGGAGAAATATTACAGTGGTATACACTGAGAACTTCCATGACCCGGAGCTGATGTGCCACGCCCACAAACAGGGAGCCAGATATGGACTGAGATGTGAGTTTTAACTGTTCATTTTTTTTTTTTTTTTTTTTTTTTGGGGGGGGGGTGAAGGGGAGGTTAGGGTTCTACGCATATACTTAAGTATAGTCTGCATGCTTTTAAGGAAATATGAAATTGATAGCCATTTGTTATTTTGATGGTTAGATGTCTATGAAAATGTCAAGTGGTTTGATTTTTGCTGTTCGGAAGCATCTGAAAACACATATCCAGCCTCATAGAAATATGTTAGCTTGAGCAGCACAGAATTGATTTACTAAAAAAAACAGAAAAGCAAATTTACAAAAGCAAATTTTCAAAGTGCACACTTATTTTCACTTAATATAAAGCCGTTAATCCACATCAGTCCTCCATAACACCTCCTTGCTTTTAAAAATCATTTAATTTCTTCACCTGTCTCGTCTCCTGGCTGTTTGAGATGATAACAGTCCCAGTAGACAAACAGTATGTGGGAAGACTATACATGGAGCCTGTCATGGCACAGAGATATACAAGTCAATTTTAGCCCCCATTGTTTACTGTGTACTCCTTTTTAGACAGTTTTGTCACAGAAACCGTGCTATGATTGCAGTTGGCAAAGGCAGGGTTTATGACTTTGGTGGAGATAGAGTGTTGTGACTTGATTGCAATTATAATGTAAAGAGATGAAATGACATCCACTTATCTAGTTTATATATATATATATATATATATATATATATATATATATATATATATATATATATATATATATATATATATATATATATATATATATATAATTAAGTCATACACAAGTTTCGGGTAAGCTACATATGTAGTAAGGGAGCATGCAGGTAGAAGGCAAACAACACCTAGCTGCATTGTGTATAATAAACCACCCCAAGGGTTAATGATGTAAGCCATATCCATTCCCACATGACATTTTGAACCAAGGTTTATGTAATATGAGTGATGTAACATTGCATCTTGACTACTGTCATTGTGCCTCAGGTTATTGTTGGTGTTCCCAGTGACCCATTTAAAGCTCAGTGTGTGAATGAGTACTGGGGGTACCTGCATGATCAGGGTAATATGATACTCTCCTGCCTAGAGACAATGTATCAACTTACACATACTTATATTTTACCCACATTCCTGTCCCCATACATTAATGAGAGACATTCTGCTTTTTTTTCAGATGTATTGAAAAACATCACAGCATTTTACGATACAGAGTTTAGGGAAAACTTCACGAAGGGGTTAATTTTTCAGTCTCACTGTACGAGGAATGATGCGATAAATCTGGACATTGACGTGCCTCTAGCACAAGACTCTAACGATAGCAGACTTCTAGTTTCTGTTTTGAGAGACATTAGGAACGGTTTTGATGATATGATAGGGAACTTTCCAGTTGTTGGGGATGGGAGTACCACAAAATGTCAGGTAGGACTATGTCTTCAGATTAATTTGATATGGATACAGCTAAATTGAAAATTATTCCAAATTATTGGTGCACTTTAATTTGATAATTATTTCATGGGTTTCATACATTTTAATTATAATCTATTACTAACACATATGTCTGTTTAAAAACACCACTTTGTGCATTGAATCCTCTAATTTGATCTCTTCTCTTACCATTTTGGGTGGTACATATAATACTGTACATGCTAAAAATTGAAACATATGATCGTGAATCATACACAACAAAGGTTTATATATATATATATATATATATATATATATATATCACATATATATATATCACATATTAATATATATATCACATATTAATATTAAGATATTTTCTTTCTACACTAGTTATCATTTAGTGTACCTTGGATGCCTTATTGTTTTGATGACATGTGCTTGCCAGAAGCTGAAATGGCTGATATAGTTGATCTGTTCATCATCAAATCTGACCACATTCATGGCGTACATGACTGGGGAGGAAACTGCACAGCGGGGGCACATGCACCATTTGCACAAATTTTGTATGGTAAGGACTTCAAACTTTCAAATTGTACTTACCTCTGAAGGAGAGTGCCAATTTCATTGTATGAATTCAAGGGATGATTTTTTTCTACATGTATATGTAAAAGTTTATCATTGAACATGCAACTAAATGTAAGCCAAGAGGGTTCTAATTCACTGGTACATGTATTTATTGTAACACGTTCAAGTATATGCTTTGGGAAGACCCTCTAACTATAATCACTTCTTTCTTTTTGCACAAATGCATTGTTGTTTGACGAGCAGAAGTATTCTTCTATAACAGTAATGACTGGTTGTTGCATGAACAGGTTCCGATGCAGTGGTAATGATAAATGTTCTTTGTAGTTGCTTTTTGAAGCAAAAGAGATGTTTTCATGGATCTAACGTAAGACGTCTGCCTGCCATACATTGCAGGTTACACCATGTACATGTCCGTTAATATGCCTGTCAACCAGATGGTCCTGTCAGTGCCTTGGTACGGATACAAGTACAGGTGTACATACTTTGATCCCAAGGTAAAGCTGGCTAATAAAGGCATTGTAAATATTGTTAAACTTTGGCTGTATTCAGAACAGTGGACTAACTAGTCCGAGGATCAAATATGGCCGACCCACTTACTTCTTTATAGGAAATCTATTTAGTGTCTATTAGGAGATTAGATGGCGAACTTTTCAGTGAGTAGCCATATTTGACCCACGGGCTAGTTAGTCCACTGTTCTGAAAGCAGCCTTGAATTATCTTATTCCTGCTGGTGGTACAAAACTTGATGGCGGCATTGCACCTTTGACCCTCTAGTAACAGTTTTATCTCAAGGATATTAATTAATTAATTAATTAATTAATTAATTAATTAATTAATTAATTAATTGATTGATTGATTGATTGATTGATTTTTTTTATGTACGTCACTTTTTTTCAGACCAACAGATGTATTGTTTCTCCAAAACCATTCCATGGTGTTAACTGCAGCTATGCCACTGGCGAGAGGCTGTCACTGGCCAAAATACTAGCAATCAAAGTCCAGTATAACGCCTCCAGACTGTGGCATTCTGGGTACAGAACACCTTATTTTAATTACAAGGTAAGTGACCAATTCTTTTGGCTATTTAGTAAGTCTTGAAAGTGTACAACTGGTATTAGGTTCCATGACTTGATTGACAGGTAAAATACCTATTAATAATGAAGATATTAAGGGGTTCATTTCATTTGGGAGATAAATTGTTTTTCAGGTATTATTCCATTGTAAAAAACACTTTTTTAAATTATTCTTAGAAATTTGCTGTTGATAACCCTGTGTAATCCTGTGTTATTTTCTCATCAGAATACCACTGATGGTTATATGTATCAAGTTTGGTATGAAGATGAACAAAGTACCTGGACAAAATATGCATACTCTAAAGAAGCTAATTTTAAAGGTAAGTAAGGTGCTGTTACTGTTTCATTGCATGACAGACAGATTGTGTTAGGTGAGATTGAGCTGTGCAGCACTCATTGTGTTGTCAACCATGGCTGTCATTCATTTTTTGTTTCAACAAGACAATGATAGTTACGATGGTTAAATATGCAGTTCATTATACATTTATGTAATTATTTCAGCTGAATTTGTTTCATCTCTAAATTTCAAGGGAAATATGAAAATAAATGACTATAAAACTTGTTGCTGTTTTTTAAAGAACTTTCATACATTTTTCTATTTGCTGTTTTATTTTGTCACTAATTTTTATAATCAAATATATATATATATATATAAACTTTTTATGTAGGAATTGCAGTATGGTATGGAGACAGCTTAGAATACAACTCATCACAGAAAGAAATCCAAAATTTCACATATCATATGTGGGAAGCAGTAGACCTGGTAGAGGCATACAAGTATGAGAGTAGAGCATGTGACGAACAACTCCCAGGTACCGTTCTATTTTGATACACTATGATATTTAAAAGAATTGCACCTAAATAGAACCATTGTATAAAACTTCATGTTACAATATTCTGAAGTGGTATTTTAATTAGAAGTGTGAAGAAAGATAAATACAACATATCAGTTTGTTTCCAATCCTTCTCTTGCCTGCTTCTTCAGAAGGGCAGAGCTTTGAAAACTGGCTTATAATGTTTTACAGTTAAAGTAAAGATTATTTTCATTATAGGATAATTGTTTAACATTCAAACATTTTCAAATTGGTAAGTTTTACTTCATTTTTTCAAATTCCTTATAGATCAAATTTAAGTTATTTCGACAAATTTAACATGATAGGTCCTCTTATGTGCATTTCTCATGTCAGTTATTTGGTACTTTTTTCAGGTATGGTAACAGGTATAGCAGCATCCATGTTTTTATGTGGCACTTTGGTTGGGATAGGATTAGGAGCTTTGTTGACAAAATTTGACAGAAAGAGGAAAAAGACGATAGCCCAGGAACAGGGAGACACAGACGTATTAACAGAGATGATGGAAACTGAACACAAAACAGACGCAACTATTCGTGTTTGATACAGCCATTGGGACTAGGCCAGAAAAGACGGATCACATAAAAAAAGGTTTATGTTCTTGCTTTTTTCAAAGACTCTTCAAGTTGAGTTGACTTTGTTAAAAGCTCTCCTTTTTTAAGACTCTGAAGTTGAGTTTCCAGACAAGTTGGGTTTACCCATCTTAGCAGGCTATCTGCTTGTGTTGAGCTTATTTATTTAAGCCGATGGGAACAACTTGGGACAGTGTTGTGAACAATTCATTGATGCTCTAAGGTCTTTTCATTGAATTTAGGTAGAGTAAGTGATATTTTAATGTCTGCTGACAGTTATGGCTGTTTTTTTTTTTTTTTAATTATTATTATTAATTTTTTTTTGTCATCACAGTGGTTTGAAAGACATTTAAAGACATGTTAACACAGATTTGGATAGCAGTTCCCAAGGGATGTCAATATTCTACAACATGGCTGTGTGCCTCTACTCCTGTGTGTTGTTGGCCTTCAAGCTGTCCGGACCACTGGTTACATGATAATCTGTTGGAATATAAATCAGATGCATTTTTCTGTTCTCATGACACAGACAGGGTATTTTTTATTGGTTGTGATTTTTTTCTACTTATCAAGCCATTCACTTTTGGGAAAGCAGTTTCCATAGCTGGATGATATTTGGTACACTGATACCTACTATGCTGTGTAATCTGAACTTTCATAAACTCTCATGACAAAAATTGTCTTTTTTAACATTTTGGTATGTGCTTTTTCTTATTCAAAATATTGTGTTCTTATATGATAATTGATGTCTTTACTAAAATAACATATATATAGGGATTGCACTATGAGGTTGCACTTTACAATAAATGTCTACAAAAAAAAAAAGATTCCCCCCCCATCCAACCCCTTGCTCTGCCTGTTTTTCAGGATATTTTTTACATCTGGTATAATTCGAGGGAATTGCATTAACAGGTTGCCAGACCTACATGCTTCAGGGCTTGAATAGATGTGTTATTGTCAACAAAATCATTGATATTTCATTCCTGTTTATTCCAGCTACCTGCAGTGAGGTATGTGTGGTAGAGCAGCTGTGAGTTGTAATTAAGTTAAGTGCTGTTATTGAATCATTCTGTGTACATGGAGTACATACCATCCTGAATAAAAAAATAACCTGGATTTGGTTATTGGTGATGCTATTTTGATAGAACTGTTACATGCCAGAAAGATGTATGTGCCCTGCATGTGGGATTTACTTTCAAACAAAAAATGAAAACTTTGTCTACAATATATCAATCATTTTAACTTCAATTATGTCACTCAGTGGATTTCTCAGAGGGATGAACTTTGTTAAAATTGCGTATAAAGAACTGAATTGTTTGATTGGTAAAAAGGTAACTTTTATGTTATTGATGCCCACTAGTTACAGTATTGAATATGTGAAAGTAATGGTGTAATTATAGTTTTTCTTTTTTATCATGCCTTGCTACTCCTTTAATTTAATGGTTAGTATTTAATAGTCAAACTTTATTGTACTTCAGCATTGAAAAATAATTTTGTTTTGCATTAATTTCTTGTTATAATATGATGCCTGTACATGCATGTTGTACATGTATGTGTATTTAGACTAGGCAAAATCTGTTATCAAGGTGCAAAATAAAGTGAGATAAAAATAGTCTGTTTAAACCAAGCTTTGCCTTAGGGAATATTTGAACTATTACATGCTTTTAAGTGGGTTCATTCAAAAACAGCTGGATTTTATTATCTTTACTTAGTTGTATTATTGTATTGTTTTTTAAAGCTCTTATGCTGCTCTGGTACATGTAGCAAAGCAGGCTGTCTCTGATTGAATGATATACTTATATGTTTTTTTTTTTTAACGAGACCTTCTTCATAGTCTGTCATAATGTTTTATTTCATACATTGTTAGTCCAATTTAAATGTAAGAATGTTGTCAGGGACAAAACTGAAAGTGATACAAACACACTGTATCTATTGATTTAATTACTGCTTTCACTGCAGATTGTTCTTTAACAAATTGTTGAAAATGGTGTAATAAAATGTAAAAAAATGTTTTGCATGTATCAAGACTTTAGTGTATCAAATTGTATAAAAATCCCAGCCTATTGGCAAGATGCCTTGGCAAGACGCCAACTAAAACTTAACCCAAGATTCAAATATACAACATACCATTTCCAAGCTGTGAATAAGATATTGATAAAAAACTGTGACTCCATTTATTTGATATATAAGAGCATACGTATAAAATATAACAAACCATATTACTTTCTTAATTACTACTATTACATGTTACAACTTTGTTAACATTAGAAATTTAATGCGTTGCAAAATAAAAAATAATAAGATTAGTGTTGTGATGTGAATAGTTCCAAGGTGCTGGGAAAATATTTACAGATGTCATTGCACTCAATTTTATCAAACAACCAAATCAAACTATGTCAAGAGCTTGTTTTGTTTGCAGGGTGTGAAGTCTTGCAAATTTAATCCACTGACATGATCCCTCGGGTGCAAAATTTACATTTGATCACCTCAAGGTCTTTCGTTTCATATCAATAGAATCAACGTGAATCAACGTCTTCCAGTAGTGTCCTTGAAAGACTCTTGCTTTCCCTGCTGCTGGTTTCTTCAGGGGCGGATCCAGAGATACTTTCTGACAGGCTTTCAAATTATCTTTTTTGATCCATCCTCCATTTTTGACTGTCTTCCAACAGAAAAAATTAGATACCCTTCAATGTAAACTTAAAAATCTGACCATCTTCCAGAAGACCCAGAAGAAGGCCTAAATCCGCCCCTGTTCTTCACTGATACAGACAACATGCTGTGCACTGCAAGAACAATGACATGCATGGTACATGTTGCGTAAAAAAATAATGCACTCATACCCAGACGTATCTGGATTGTGTCTGTCCATGTTTTGTCTTTCTCTGTGTGTCCCACTCGCTTTCAGCACCTTATACTGGCATGAGGTTTTATATACAAAGTATACATTCCTTTTGTTGTAATGTAATTTTTCCTGCGCCTGTTCTAAAGGTCACAATTAACTACTCGTGAATATGCCAAATTACCATCAAGATGCAAAAAAGCAACTGTCTGTTCAATATAGCTTGATTAATAATGGAAAAATATGTTTCTTTTCATGTTAGCTATTTAATAATACTTTTTCAAATATTTGTTTTACCATTTCTGTTTTATGGATTTGAATTTGAAAGTAGCTTGTTTAAACCTGAAAAATGATGTTATAGGTATCCTATATGGGATTTTCTTGCATACTCACAAAAGATTTGTACCTGTGACATAATAAGCCATGAGTCACATTGACAAGGATTCTTTTTGTATTTTGTACAAGATGGTTGTCTGAAAGCACAACATTTATAAATACTAGAATGTAAAGACGCAGTCCCTATGACTGCAAAAGATGGTATGTCAACAAGTTTTAAAACTAAGATGTCAGCTGTTTTTGTCAGTTGATTTCTGTGAATATTATCAAAGATTATTTATAAATGGAAATCTGACATATTACATTTATAGAAGGTATATGCAACACATCATAAAATATTGAACCAAAAATGTAAACAAAGAATTACTTGTGACAAATATTTTTTAAACAAAACAACAATAAAAATAGAAAATGACGTTTAAGTATGTTAGAAAAGGGGATTTGATAATTTGAAGAAGTTTTGTTTTTTAATAACCTGCCATTTATTTTTTGCACTTGACTGAAAACTGGGAATGAAAATTGGGGATTCTCTTGCATGGTGACCTTGTCATACAGATGCCAGTGTTTCCATTTGTATCACGGAGCGCGCAGCCATGATGGTGGAAGTTCAAAGTTTGTTATCATACTTTGTACGCTGTTTGGTTGCTCTTTGATGTAAGTATCAGTCAGGTGAGATTATCAGAGTGTACATGTTGTTCATCACATCTATAATTCATATTGTAAAATACTTATACTATTGGAAATATGTATTTTTTCAAAGTGTGTTCCCGCTTATCTGTGGACCCAACTCCCCAAATCTTTACACCAAACATGGCACGACACAAGTTAGTAAGTACACAACTGGTATGCAAACAAGACTTGCAGAGTGTAGTCTGGGACAGTTATGGAACTTATTTGTTTGCAAAGATGCGGATGTCGGTTTCTGACACTTTGTGAAATTTGAGAAATGGCGCGATGGAACGATCTCGATCTCCAGGAAATGACATTAACCGTAATAACTTGTTACGTTATCAGTTGTGGGTTGGTATTTTCTCATTTATTTAGATGCAGTGTTGACATCATTAGTTTGCTATCAGTCGATCTGTTAATGTTGTTTTGTCAACATTCATATTGTGAACTTTTATTATACAGGGCCATTCAGTATTACAGTAATGCTCTCCCCTTTGATACATCCACAGGTGTTCTCCCATATAAAACTTTTTTCCGCCTCTTTTTTTCTCCTATTTTTGTTCAAGATAATTTAGATGAGATTTGATTTCTTTTACTGTAACTTTTCTGCTTGGGAGATGAAGAAGTTAAATGTTTTATGATTAGAAATATCATTGAAAGACCTTTTTTAAAGACAAAAGACTTATGTCACTTTTTTGACTGAAAAGAAAAGGAAGTAGTCTCAGTGCATAAGGTTCTTTCATTTTGCACCTGACAACACCCTCTAGTCAATGGATAGCAGCTTTGTCTCGATTGGAGATTTTCACAAATATACCAAAAATGATGGAAATGAGTTGTGAACAAACCTACATTGTCAGGTGTCTAAAAGAGTCTGGCCAGATTAGAAAAGCAGAATATATACAAAGTGTTAATCTAGAGAAGATTGCTCTACTACTACTATTGCCCTCTATTTTTTTTTTTTTTACATCCTGCCATGCAGTTCTGAGAATTTTTTGCCTTGTCAGCCAATATATTGCACTTATTCTGGCAAAGTGAATTATATAATTAAACACATTTAAATCTGTGGAAGCAAATTTTTTATATCCATATTTCATCGTGCATTTGTTGTATATACAAGTTTATAAAATCGAAACTGTCTGGTTTGACTTGTTTACTGTAGATATATCTACATCTTGATTTTTGACCCAGGCACATACCACAAAAGTAAGTATTGATCGAGGGGTATTGTGTGGTACATATATTGATTGTCTAAGGATTAATTGAAATGCAATACCTTTAAGTTACAATGCAAAGAAACTCATGCAGACCAGTCTTAGGACTAATGCTTTTCATAAGTAATTATAATTTTTCTTTGGAATAACATGACAGACATTCTCTGTAAAGATTTTTTAAAGATTTTATGTACAAATAGCTGACTTTTCATCCAATCAGCAGGTCAGATACATAACATTGTGTACAGAAACATAATTAAAAGAAAATGTTTTTATTATTTTATGTGGAAAATAAAACATTTTTTAGGAGCATGATCCAGCAAAACGACCTCTCCATATTTTTTTGACAAAGAAAATCTCTTAAGCATGATTTGCTACTACCAATCATTAAATGACAATTGTAAACTTTTGGACAGCTGTTACAGTATGTGTACAGTCTACTAACAGAACCTGAAATTTTATCATGCCTTTATATAAACAACTACATATTAAAATGTACACAAATTGAAGTCTTTATAAGAGTTTGATATTTAATTGCTGAGCAGTTCCATGTAAAAGTTGTCTTTGTAGAATATATTTAAGTCAATTTGAACTTAAGGTTTCTCCATAACATCAGTTTTTGTTGGGAACAGCAAATGTTGCAGTTAAATATCTTTCTTTATTTTTCATCCAATTCCCACAAACTTTTACAACCAAATTGAATACTTTTTAAATATTCTGTACTAGTGAAGGCTTGATAGAGTTTAGGTAAGTACTAAGTATTTATTTTTATGTACATCTCAGTACAAGGGTGTCTGATCTCCCTGCACAGAGGTTAGGAAAGCTGTGACTGTTTTTTGTTAGAAACATAATCCTTTCTATTATTATTTTTACATATAAGAGGATGTAATCAGTGACGCACGGGAAGCGTTGTTTTCTCCTGTTATCTGGAGATTATTGTAATTACTAACTACATCATTCAGGTTTACCTCTGGTTTGGGCCAATTAGTGATTTTAAACACCTTTAAAAGAACAATAATCATCATCAGGTATTATTCTTCACGTAATGTTGATGTCATAATGAAATTATGAATTTCAGAGCTTGTGAAAAGAAAGTATCAGAAACCAAACAGACCTTTGGCCCCTAAGTTAAGTGATCAGAGGAGATGGGGAAATATTTAGAATAAAAGCGTCAAGTTTCATGCTTTTGGATTATGCCTTTTAAAGAATTTAAGCTACCATTGTGTAAACCCCCACCCCAACCCCTTAGAACCCCCTTTTTTGCAGAGTAGGACAATTTCTGGAGTATTGTGTTAATAACTGGTCTGACTGAGACAATGCAGAAACCAAAATTCACATATTGACCTGAAAATCTATGCTGTTTAATAAACCTACGGAAACACCTTAATGCTATTTCCTTACAATAAGAAGCTGTGTCTTCCTTTTGTTGCTTCTTGGAAAAAAAAACATGGGAGTGGTGTCAGGTTAGTTTGAAGATGTGCTTTGAAACTTTTAATAAACCCCATAGTTGAAAGCTGCCTGAATTCCAACATATTTTCATGTCTTATATAATATAACCTAAGAGTATTTTAGAGCACTTTTCACTATTACAGGAAGTTTTGCAGCCATCTAGTTGCAGATGTTGTTTTACATGCCAGCCAAGTTTAAGTATAACACAAGAGCTTGACTGCTTTTATTTTGGTTACAGTTTCTGTTTTAATGATATCAGCTCACTAAAACACTAGTACTAGGCATTCTGGATTTTTTTAGTGCCACTGGTTGAATTTAATGAATAGTGATTTGTCCTAGTTCTTCCTGATATGGTGGCTGTATCACACAACCTTTGAAACTCTCTAATGTCATTCAGGTGGTTTGATTCCTATATGATCCTGATAAGTTTGTCATCAGCTCATCAGGATTTTATTCATGGGCTGATAAGATATAAAAATATGTCAGATATTCTACTGACATTTATCAGAACAGCGTCACTTTGGAACAAACCAATTTTGTTTTACCTTTATTGTGCTCGAACGCTTAATTGATTGGTAAATTTCTACCCAGCATGCTTGTGCTCTATCGTTGAAGGTATATTGTTCGCATTAGAAAATGTCCCAGAGTTATGGCTACATATCTCGCAAAGTTACTTATTTTCCCAAATCAATCCTGAAAATGATAAAACCCTGCACATAAACAACTTGATGTGAATATTTGTATCTGAAAATTTTTAGGATGACATGAGGATCTTAGCGACTGGCCACTCATTGGAATTAAATTACTATATTATTATTTAATTAGAAATGGTAGAAATCATTAGGGATAGATAATGCTGGCTAGTCACTATCACTGAAATGGTACTTTTAGATTCTAAGTTACATTGCTGTATTGAGGATTTAATCCAATCCCTGCCTTAGTGCCTGGTTTATAAACTTGAGGTGGAGCAGATTTATGCATTTAGTTCTTGAAGAGTGGCAATCTGGTTCAGCATGTGAAAACAAACAGTCCTCACCCTGCAGACTGGTCTATTTCTGCATCATATTCACATTTACATATTGACTGACGCTGTGCTTCAAGCCACAGGTGAATAAGCCCTCAATTTTTACTCCACATGGGGTACTCCTAGTTCTGATATTTCACACATTTTTATAACTCTATACTTGTTAATTGCAGTTGTAGTACACTGTAACACAGATACTGTGACAGGTGCTTGTTTTTGTTGAAGGCGTGTTCTTCTTTTCCTTCCAGATACTGAAGACTGCAGAGTGAGGAGGAGAAACTGCAGAGACAGGTAAGGAATGGACTGGCAATGACACTTGAGGCTTACTTGAGGATAAGGTTTACTTTAGTCATATATCTCAGATTGATGAATTTTTAGTTCAGGCAGACTTATGAACTTGATGAACTCAAGCTCTTTTTTATGGTGAAGTACATTAAAATATCTTGTTTTTGGCATTGCCATATTAGACTATGGTAACTGCAAGATCTTTGCAGTGGAGTGCAATCTTCACTGAAGACTCAAAAGAGACAGGTGTCTTTTGTTTAATGTTTTTGAATTAGATCTTTACTCAGTAAGCATGTATGAAGAGGGGAAAAAGTTACCCAGGGAAAAGTGTTGCTCCTGGCTTAAATTTCAAATTTAACCTATCTCAGCAGGCACGTAGCCAGCAATTTCAAAGGGGGGGTTCTTTTTCTGAAAAAGTGGACCTTTTACCATATAATCCCCATGTACCTAGGTCAAATTTTACCCAGAGTGGACCTTTTTCCAGCAAAAAGGGAGGTTCTTTCGAACCCCCCGAACCCCCCCTGGCTACAGGCCTGCTCAGTATAGGAAATATTCTTTCAAACAAAGCAATGTGTATCAGTGGCTACTATAGACAATAGAAGTGTTTACAAAGAGGTGAAACAGGAGGTGAGAATTATCCATCAGGAAAAATTGGCCATATTGTGGGCACACATTGAACAACATGAACAATACCTTAAAATTTGAAATAAAAAAGACAATGCGATTAAAAAACCCAGTAGCATGAATATAATTACTAATTTTTTATAGAATTTTTTTACCCATGAAACCCTTTCAAAAGGTATTTTCCAAGGAATGCCATGTGTAAGATATTTATGCTTCTTATTTTTAGTGCAAGTACACATAGAGCTAGGTTGCACAGAGATTTGCTGGGTTCTGAGCTGAAACTCCTTCTGCCTCTGAATAGAGTGGGTCAATTTATCAGACAGAAAGTAAACAGCCAGAGTTTGTTAATGGCTGATAAGCTGTAATGATATTCTTGTTTGCCATGTGTCTCAACTTTGAGTTCTCCTATGTAAAGGTTCAGGCCCAACAATATTGAATCTTTTAACTTTAACTGAACTCATCCAAGATGTATATCAAATATGTATTGATTTAGAGTTCTTCCTCACCATCCCTCTGTTACACTGATAATTGTTTCCTTTGTGCTTCAGCTTTCCGGAATTTTCATTTCTGTGGTTTGCTAAAGTCATGAAATACTAAAATATTAATGAAAGGGATATTTGAGAGTTTGTTTTTATCATGTTTGCATGTTTTTCTACGTGTTTGCAAAGTGTTTGGAGCACATGTTCTGTAATTGATTGGCAAATTTTATTTTCGCCTGAGTACCTATATACCATACAAATACCTTTGACGCATGAAGCAGTTGGAGGTGTTCGAGTAAAATAACAGTATGTTCATTTCATAGCAACTACTCAATGAGTGTAGGAAAATGTTCATTTCAAACGATTGATTGAAAGTCTTCTGCCAGTTGAATGATTGAACTTTAGCAAGTGGAAAAATACATATTGCAAAAGTATCTTACATTTAATGTAAACAAGTTTAATCAATTTTACTCAGTTTAAAAAAAGAATATTTTCAGACAAGTTTTAAGTGTAAAATCCAAACCATCAAATTGTTTATCTGTTATCATCAGTGGGCTGAGAATAAGAGTACTTCATGTATGTATATATGTATGCATGGGACAGTCCTTCTGTTCACCCCATCCAGGGGACACTTGCATGCTGCGTCCTCATAACTCACTTCTCAGTGTCAGTACGCCGTGCAGGCTGTATAGTATGCCCTGTGCAGGTGAGGGGCTCAGTAAGTGAAGGATTGCATGTTTCTACAGCAGTTAACCTCTTTTTACAACAGATTTTCAGACAGGTGCTCCTTGCCGCAGCGGAAAATTCTTCTGATTATACTGATGTCTTGATAGATTTGGTTTGACCTGGTGAGGGATATTTTTGAAGATATTCCTTGTTTTTATTGTGTGACTGTTGACCCAAAGACCCCCTTTTTATAACACTTATTGAATTATGGAAATAATAAAATTCAATTAAATGAACTTAGTAGTCCATGTATATGTTAAATAGAATTTAATAGAAACAGGAAAGCAAAAGTATTGAGTAAAAACACTCTTTGTACATAATTATGTACATGATCAAATTTTCAGATGTCGTAACACCTCAACATGGTAGAACTTCTTTAAAACAGATTGTGAAAATGAAGGTCTGGTTGAATAATATAGCAGAAATTAGAAAGTAATTTATAAAATTTGGGCATGACAGTCAACATTAAAATGAATAAATTAATATATATATATATATATATATATACTTGTTTATTAAACAATAAGCAAAGAATACAGTCTTATATCTGAGAATACAAAGCTGGTAAAGTGATATATTAGTCAATCAGAGGGCTGGTTAATCAGATGACAAGCAGTGTAACAGTTTAAAGTGATGTTGTAACTTTTCAATGATGTTATCTTGGAGAAGTTTGATATTCAGGTTTTGGACTATTTGAAAAAAAATTTACTTTTGGTCATGCTGATTTGCAGACCTCAACCAAAGAGCTATCTACTTTGGCTGTGCCTAAGTCAACATCACTTCTCTAAGGACTGCAAAACACAATTGACCCCCGCCAAAGTCAGTAATTGTATGTTGTCTTAAATGGTTTAATGTTTTAGTTTTTATTTATTTATTAATCAATTTTTTTTGGGGGGGGGGGGGAGTGGAACAACAATACAATTGAACTCACTGATGAGATTAAAAGATTGCCACAAATAAAAAAGTTCCAACTGCATATTATATATTGTTTTTCATCTTCAACATAAATATTTGATAAAAACAGAGGCACTCGTACAACTTCCTTGAAGGACTTGAACCTGAAGTATTGTATTAATAAAAAGCATGCAGAACCTAGTACACAGCCAACCTGGACTTGGGGGAGGAATGCACTGGCTGGTAATCTTAGCACAGATGATACAAAAAATAGTCCATGTTGTCGAACTGCTCTCACAGAAAGAACGTCGTTTAGGTGAAGTGTTCATGGTTGCTCGATCTGGTATGCAAAATACCTTCTTCTCAGTTGGAGAATTTGTATTTCGATCCAGGAGAATCACCCAACGTGGAATTTGAATTTGAAAACAAGGCAGGAACTGTGGTGGTGAACTATTGACTGAAGCCATATTCCAGTCTTGTTGTTCAAGTATACCTGCCTAGTGAGCTAATCAACTGGCATTCTGAGGTGATAGACATTTCACACAAAGCTTATGATAATTGTGATTAATTTTCAGAGAACTCAGTCATTGGATAAAAAAAGGAGAAAGAAGAGGAGTGCAGAAACAAATCAAAAGTAAGCATAATTGATAAAAAGTACTACTTCGTAAACTTAAGCAGTAGGCATAGACATAATATATTATGAAATGAGAATGACATTTATCTTGAGCTTTGCTGTATGTTGTAGGGTCATCGCACGGCGGCAGAGAAGGCAGGAGTACAGACAGGAGTGGGCTGTAGATTCAGGTGGGTAGATAGGCTCTTACACGTGGAGGACCAGGTGACGGAAGGGGGGTGAGACATGTTTTTCTCAGCTTTGGAAAGAAAAGTAAGCAAATGATGTTCTGATGAAGAGCAGTCTAGGTATAAGAGAAGTGCTCTTTCTCTGTTCAACGGCATAGCATATGGATTGACGGCAGAATTTTAGTCAGCCTGACTATTATAAAATTTTTCTTGGATTTAATGTAATCTTTGTTATTTTTTCAGGCTTTAGGCATACTAACTTAAGAAAACTCTAAAGGAAATTTTATTTCTGCTGACTTTTGCATCTTTTATTATACAGTTAATGTGTGTTTGTCAGCTTCCAATATAAGCCGCAATTTGAAAGTTTGTATGCACTTGAACCATTATCGACAAAAACTTCCTGTAACTCAAACGAAAGTAGAAAGGCATTGTAACGGGATATTCTCCACATTTATAATTCTAACAAGCTAATGTACTTAGATCTTTTATTGACCTGTTCATTGAATTGTTTTTTTGCATTCCATCATATTTCATATGGGGTGGAGAGGCATTGGCCTAGCAGTGGCAAACTTTTTACGTTATTTCAATAATTGACTTATAGATTTGTGCTTTTGCAGCTTTGATATACAGGTGCTCGTATGTTGTAATGGATTGAATCTATTGGATGAGTTAATGGCTTCTTGTGGTTGATAAATTGATTTTTCTTTTAGTTTAAAAATGCAATCTGCTTTCATAATTTGATCTCAATTGTTGACTTCACGTTCTAGTTGCCAGACACCGCGTATATGATGATCACGATATGAGGAAGTGGATATATCAGATCATCAAAAATTAAACAAAAAAATGAAGGCACCAGCAACAATGCTTTTGAAAAATATAAGTTATTTGATAAGACTGAAATGGAAATCTTGTCATAATGCATAAATGAACATAGGACTGGCAATTTAATGATAAGATTCAAAATGCAGCATTGATTCATGGCTGGTAGGGAAACCTCATGAGAACTACAACATTTTAGCAGTAATCTGATTACAGGTACTAATTTCATGTTATAAATAATTATTATATGTAATTACAAATCTACTTTTCTGGCTAAAGCTTGATTCTGACCCTCATTTCCTGAGCTGAACTCCAGCAGAAATAAGCAATCGAAAGCTTCATAATTAAATTTGCATGCCCCGCCTAATCTAAATGGGTCGCAACGAGTGGGGCATTATCAATAGGACATTAAGCATTGTCAATAGGATAACAGATTAGAACAAATATTGAATTCAAATTTCTGTATAATTCATTGGTGTAAGGAGTTTCTTCCTCAGTTTTTGTCTGCTTAACAAGTAGCGCTGTCATGTCAGACTTAATGTTACGTATGAAGGCGTTCTGATCTTTATCTTTTCTGTCAAAGCGCCTGCCAGTTACTAGGCCAGCAGCAAGATGTGACCTGATACAAGGTATGGTTTGTAGCACCAGTATTGTGTATTGAGAAGATGGGCCTTGGGAACAGCCATTACCATCCATTTGTTAATTTAAATAGGACTTGTAAAAGGATCAATGAAGTGGTTTACTGTTAACTGTGAATACTGATACAGATATTGTTTACAGATAAGCCAATTTGTCTCATTTTCATTGCTCTGTGTGTACATTTATATACTGGCAACAGCCAAGAACCAGAACAGGTAAAAGTTATGTGTACCAGATACCTGACCAGCCTGCAAGGGGAAAGAAAATGCCAGGAAAATATTGCCACTCAATTTATTTCCTGCTGTGTATTTTTTGCTGTGTTATTACTAGTCTTAGTTTATGTATGGTGTTTCATTTAGGCTTGGTTCAGACTTGAAATACCACTCAGAACATGGCAGGCATTGCATATGTTTACAAACTGGTGGTAAGTCAGAAAAAAGTGTTGATAACCTGTATTATCCCATTAATGGCCTGGCACACATGTTAGCGGCAACATAAGTCTTGTAGTGGTAGAAATTAGCAACCTGAATGGATTATTTTAAGCCCCATTCAGAATAGGGGACTAACTAGTCCAAGGGTCAAATATGGCTGACCCACTTGAATACTTCCCCACATATATCTATTCAGTGTCTATAAGTGGATTAGATGGCAAGCTTTGTAGTGGGTCGCCATATTGGACCCTCAGACTAGTTTTTCCCCTATTCTGAATGGGGCCTTAGACCCAGACTGATGGATCAAATTGGAAATCTGAATGGGTAGTTTTTCTCAGTGCAGCCAGACAGAGCACTGTCTAGATGATGGCTGGTATCTTTCCTTGTGTAGATGTGACAAGGTTGCTGTGAGAAGCCTGTGAAGTGTGAGTGGTTTGTTATATTGGTTGCAGCCCTGAAGAGAACACGTTTCTAGGCATGGTCTGCATGCATGGAGACTGACCTGTGTTGAGCTTAGGAATACAGCTGCTGTTTCTGAAGGCAGTGAATATCCGAGTACATACGGCCTCCTATCTCAGTCATTAGTCCCATGTTATACATCGGAAAGCAAACAGTGCGCTTGAAAAAATTGGTATGATGCATTCCTTGCTTGATTAGTAAACTGTATTTAGTGGGTAAAAGGGTAGGTCAGGCGTTTTAATCCCATAACCCTCAGCTTTCAGCGACAGAAATTGCTTTCGGTTGAAGACAATCCTGATGTATTTCAGACATTTTAAAAGAGAGCATATGAATCTTCTGAAAGGAGTCCTAATGAGCCAAAATTCCATTATGGATTATCATGTGAAGGGAAATATATAATTTTTTTTCTCTCACTGAAGGGATTCTTCATGATTAGTCGAGGGAGGTAGAGACTAGGTCGTTGATGCTGTGGTCTACTGTGCAATCAAAGTAGACATCATCTCTGACCGAACCAGAGTCTGTGGTCCACAGACAGACAGCGGCATAAGATAATTAACCATTGCATGGAAGAAAGTTCAGCAACAGTCTAAAGGAAAACGATTTCATTGATTATTTCACCGTGCTTAAAGATAGCAGTCAAAACCAATAAAGTACAGAAAAGAAGTTCATCTTGGGACTTCAGACTGGCTTTATTGAATTCCATATCTGTTTTAAAATGATCTTTGAAACATGCACTAAAACAGTGCACCAGTCTGTCAATCGGGCTTTTTCAGGTCACCTAAGATAAAGCAACTGGATAAAGAGTTTTATTACTTTCTGTTTGTTAAAGGGCCACTTCATGGGATTTTCCCTCCAAAATGAATTTTCCTGGTGTAAAAAGCAATTTTCTTCTGTTCAGTCTGAATTATTGCTAGACCCTGTCCTGCACTTGGACTCTGTGTTTCACTCCATTTTAAATTTAATACTTTACTTGCATTGCCTCAATTTCACACAAGAAAATGGCGGGATGTTTTGTATTGCGGCTCTGTGCAGTGCAATAATGTAGTTTTGGAAGCTGGCAATGGCTACCCAAGAAGGCTGAGAAGGTGATAATGACTTAAGGTATGCTTCAGATAAGCCTCTATCTAAAGGGTTTTATTGCCTTTAAAAGTCTCAGTTTGGAAATGAAAGAAGTTTGTCAGGACATGATCATGACTGTGGGAGGTTTTCAAATATGTGGAGAGATGGCAGCGTTTGTCCCTAGCAGAGCCAATCTCTTCTAAAGCCCTTTGAAAATCGCATTCAAGGTCATTAGATCTCAATATAAATTGGTGTGATTATTCTTGATTCATTTTAACAGCTTGTCTGTAGAAATTTATTATCAAAATGCTGCAAAATCTTTTTGGCTGAATTTAACATCCATTTAATGAATTGATTAATCACTCTAAAATCATTTAATCAAATTGTGATGAGAAATGCTGTAATTTTGCGAACTCCATTAACACAACATTTTATGTCAGTTCAATTTCCTGTGCATGGCTCCCACTTATCTTCCATAAATAGATAACAAAACAACTTGATGGACAATCTGGCATTTTGATGATTGAAATGAATGCAAAAGAGATTGGATACACTTGTTATTTTGTGTTTTGTTGAAGGTTTACCATGAATTGTATTTGTTGTTGTGGTGGAGAGTTGTAACCACTTATAATAATAATGATATCTATTTGTAGTCTATTTGTAGTCTAAAATTTTTCTGAAATGTTAAGTGTACTTTACAAGGGTAAAATGAACATAATTGAATGAATAAAATCAATAAATAAACAGACAGTAATAATATCTAGGAAAATAGATAATTCAGGATTTTGGAAAAAGCCAGTTGAATCAGTTGTGAAACTTTCTGAAAATAAAATTTTCTAATTTTATTAAACTGTCCTCACGCTCTTTAGATTTTCAATACAATTAAAAGGGGGCATGTTTCACCCTGTGGCCTGTAGACTAGTAGGGGTAGTTAGTCATAGGTGTTCAGTCTGGCATTACACTACATCAGCAATAACTGATTGAGTGATCTTAAATGACATTTTGGAGCCGAATGATTGACTGAATTCAGTAGGTCAGAGGGGACTTATTAATAAAAATTCCATGTAAAAAATGAAAATTTTGGCGAGAGCATTTTTACAACCTGTTGAGTGATGTTCAGTGATGTTGAACAGTGTTCGGTAATGTTGAGTGGAGTTTGAAGGAAGTCAAAAATGTTCAGTGGGCCAACTCGACATTTCTATCGTTCTAGGTTTTGTCTGGAGATGTTTAGAGTGTTTTAACACCCCATCCAGTCAGCTCAAGCGCACTAGACCTCTCTTTTTCAGGCCTAGACTACCAGACTCGGCACCGAATGATCCTGAATTCACGGGTAGATCAGACCACACTACCCATTTTCAAGGTGTGAGTCAGTACGCATTACACAGTATCATACCCTGAACAAATTTTGAGTGGTGATGCAACGCTTTTCAACCCCGCTGAGAATAGTCACTATCACATCACATACTAGGCCAGAGCGGTGTCGCGTCTGATACTGTGAAATGCGTACTGATACACACCTTGAAAATGGGTAGTGTGGTCCGATTTACCGGTAAATTCAGGATCATTCGGTGCCGAGTCTGGTAGTTGGGTAGGCCTGTTTTTGCGGCAAAAGAAAAAAAAAAGAACATGGAGAGGTCAGTCCAAGAAGTTTCAGGTTATGACTCTTGTCCTCATTGTCCTCATCAACTATAAGATCTAACACCCTCCACAACTTTTTGTTTTTCTGAAACTAATGCCATTTTGAGAACAAATTCGGAAAAGTGGCACCAAAACTATTGCACTTTGGACTTTCAATTTCTAAAAGCTCAAACAAACAATTCCTCATATCTACATATCTACAAACAAGCAATTCTGGGTATCTAAAATAGTTGCAGTCAAATGAATCTACGTAAACAGCGAAAGACAAGAATGAAAACTGGCCAGATTGATGGCAGTTTGGGTTACAGTGCAAGCAGTCCGTGTTTTTACACGAGGAACATGAAATTGCGGTTTAAATCAATTCAGCAATCACAATCACAAATCTACGTCTTCAAGTCACAAACCACAATTATCATTTATGAGGCCTTTTATTTGTGGAACTTACACAATGCGGATTCACATTTCATGCTCAAAAAAATACCTGTACAGTACCTCGTTAGCAAAGATCCCACATCTTGTGTGCAATGAGTAACATTTCCAATTGGATATGTTCTCACAATATTGTGGCCTTCACGATAAGCTTGAGGTCTAAAAAAGAAAGATTATCATTGAAATGAAAGAACATGCATATTCCTTTTCCAAGAAATTTCCGAATGGGTAGATTTTGTTTGTTAAGAAGGAAAAAAAGGCAGTGGAAAAGAAATCCAATCTGTCGTTGAAAGAGCGAAATGAAGAAGCCATCAAAAAGTCTCTGATATTAACTTGAAAGGAAAGACATCTTTTTGAAGAGAACGTATAGGGTTACGCGTGTGTACTGAAGCAGGTTGCCTTAGAGTAAGGATTCCAAACTGCATTAGGCTACTATAATACCTGTTTTATAATCATTTCAGTTTATATTTTAGGAAGTGGACAGTTGTGTCAAATCCATACTGTTCTCAAATCATTTCAGTTTTTATTTCAGGAAGTGGACCACTGTTTCGAATCCTTACTGTTCTCATACCCACAATCCATTGTACTTTCTGTTTTATTTACAGATAAAAGAAAAGGCATCTATTTTGTCTGCTTTTGAAATTAAAACTTTTTATTTATTTATCTAATTATTCATTCATTTTCAAACCATTCTAAACTTTACTTTGAAATGAAATGGAGTGTTTTGTAATTTTCCTTAATTATCTAAAAATGTCTAAGTTACCTATGGCAAGACTGACAGATGGGTAAGCTTGAAGCCTGGCTGCACACATAGGCAATTAGCTGTACTGCTGGGGCCAAGTTGTTTTGTTTTTTTTTTTTTTTTTTTTTTTGTGTGTGTGTGTGTGTGTGTTAAGAAGGAAAAAAGAACTCATTATCTTGTTATGAATATTTAACCCCTTTTTCCAGGAATTAATTTTTCTCTTGAACAGGAAGTTCAAGGGGTATATCTCTTTATGTAACTATTACACAATAAAATAATGATATGAAATGGAAAGCAGTTAAAACATGCAACATTTTGGTATATCTTGTTCAGTTAAGAAGATAACCATGTTGCTGCCCCCCA
>NW_019775740.1:22887-40225 GCF_001039355.2 Lingula anatina | reverse complement strand
AAAAGAAATACAGGACTAAAATGCAGCCTGAGTTGGAAAAGCAGTCTAATTGGCTTCTTTTTCTGGAAGTTATACATTTTCAAAGTGTGAACTTGAACTGCCATGGGCCTGAAGCCTTATGCTTGTTACACATTTTACTTACATTGGTATTACCTGTTGAGCATAATTAAAATTTGATGTTGAATTTGCAGTTTAACATAATGTACTTTTGCATCAGAATTGACAGTAGCCTATTTTGTGCATAGTTATTTCCTGCTTTTTGTCTGTACATTTGACAGCTTTGCTGCCTTGTTTTTTTGTGTGTGTGTATCTGTGTGTGTACGTGTACCTGTGTGTGTGTGTGTGTGTATGTGCGCGCGCGTTAAGAAGGTAAAAAGAACTCATTATCTTGTTATGAATATTTAACCCCTTTTTCCAGGAATTAATTTTTCTCTTGAGGAGGAAGTTGGGGGGTATATCTCTTTATGTAACTATTAAGCAATAAAATAATGATATGAAATGGAAAGCCGTTAAAATATGCAACATTTTGGTATTTCTTGTTCAGTTAAGAAGATAACCATGTTGCCCCCCCCCCCCTTCCCCCAATGCCTTGATGCTTTAACCTTTGTCAGCTTTTTTTCTTGTTTTATTATTAAAAGAAAATTAAATCTACACACTATGACTGTTTGTTTTCTTGAGGATTTATATCCTGGTCATGTCATTGTGCACATTTTGTAGCATACTTCTTTATTGGAAGATAATAATGTTTGAAAATGGATGTACCTCTCTAGGGGATTAGCTGATTATAGTGTATTAGGGCAAAAATAATCCCAAGAATGTGTATAAAAATGCATCCATACTGCATCATATAAGTTGGATTGGAAAACAAATCCTCCTTTTGTCATTAAATGTGGTTTATGTCTCTTTTATTCTGTACTTACACAATATGATATCACACTCGTAATCATTGTGAACAATTCTAAGTCGGTCAATAATATACATCATGAAATGAACATAAATATGAAGTTCATCTATAAAATTGTACTTTTTTCACACCTTTTGCTTTTTGATTGCTCAAAGTATATATGATGGATTTTATATACATACTAGTACTATTTTAAATAAATCTATTTCAGGGCATGATAATCACAAATAAATATTGATAGACTTTATAAGCTTAGAAATTGATTAAAAGATGCAGTATGTAAATATCTTAACCTTGGGGATGTCTGATAATATTCATGGACATATTGTATTTAATTGAACAGATTATAAGGTGTCGTTTTGCAACAGGGGCCGTGTCATAGATAGTAACTTGGCTACAGAGAAAATGAAGCCACAGTGTCCTATGCTGGGATTTCCTATGGCTTTTTTCCATAGATTATCCCCTTTGTTCAAGCAGTCAATCCAAGCGAGGGAGATATAAGTCAGCACATGTGTTACACAGTTGTTCATCACATGCCTTGTTACTACCACACACTTCAGGTTTTTGACCCGAGATAGGTTGCTTATGTTTTTGTTTATATTTTCAGAGTTACGCACAAGTTGTGATCGACTTTCTGGGCAATCTATTGTGCAGAGTGCATCCATCTTTCCATCTGCTTCCATCTGGACCTGGACTCGTAGTGCCTCCAAGCATCTGTAGATGTAGCTGATGTGGTGTGCGTGACTTCAGCATGAGGACAGGATTGATGATCAGTAAGGCAAACTAACAGATGACAGAGGCAAGCTGAGACATGGGAGAGATAGTGCTCTATCAGGCGCTGTACAACTACAGCCCTAGTGATGAAGAGAAGGAGGAAGGGTACATTGATATCGAGGTCAATGACCTCTTGGAAGTGACCAATGTGGCCGAGATCGAGGGCAGCATTGAGGTGCCGGAAAGCTGGCTGACGGGGACAAACACGAGGACGAGGGACAGGGGGCTCTTCCCTGGCACCTATGTGAAGTATGTGAGGACCAGCAAGAAGACTCCACCCCTCCCTTCCAAGCCAAGGAAATCCAAGCCATCATTGCCCCACAGCCAGGAGAACGAGTACCAGTCCATGGCAGGGCTGGTCAAGACGCAGTCCAGTGCCCAGTCCTCTATAGATGACTCCGGCTATGGCTCACCACAAGGTCAGTTGGTCAAAGGTACCAGCTCAGCAGTAAGCCACCTTTGCACCTTTGTAAGCCACTTTGTGTTTTATTAGATGGACTTCTGCTGAACTGGTGACTGTATAATTCCTATATTAAGTTTCACTGTAAAACCTGAGATTCTGTTACATTTACCTGTGTGGAAGTACTTAAACAGGAAAAGAGCAGATATGATCCTAATATATCAGGGTGTTCCATTTCCGTAGGACAGATTGCAATATCCTATGCAGAGATTACAGCAGGTTTTTGTAAGATGAAAAAAAGGTCTTATTTTAACTGACTACAATCCGTTTTTTTGTAATTAAAATGGTCAGCAGAAAATGCTTTTCTCTTATTTAGATTGAACTGCCCTTGGGGTGGTGACACAATGAAAGTGTTGTACTAGCTAGGTATTTCTAACTACCTTTGTGGACACTCACTAAATACAGTTAGATTAAAGGATTACCTAGTACAAACTACCAAGTACAATCATTTCATTCAGCTTTAGTCTAAGGCCACATTCACAACCAAAGCTGATCCGCAGACTAACTGATCTGCTGATCAAATATGGTCAGCCCAGTTAAAACCATGCTGCATAATACCCGCAGGGAATCTATTCTGTGTGTTAGGTTATGGTTATGATAAGATCACCATATGGAGCCAATCTAATCTATCTACTGCCCCCATCACTGGACTCTGATTATTTACAATTGGTTCTTCCCACACACTACAAGAGTTATCAGAAATCACAAAAGAGACAAGTACAAAATTTGGAATCTCTGAAGAAAGTGAATAATCATTTTTGGCTCTGTTTTTGTATTTCCTCAAAAATTGTAAAAAAGACTGTTATGATTGAGTTTTTTTCCTGTAAATTGGCTGTAATTATAAAAAGCCTAATTCAGTGCATTAGTGGGTAAGACATCCTGGGGATTACATTGGCTTACTGTGGTTAAGAATAGTAATTAAAATGCTTGTTAACACAATTACAACTGATTTAATCAGAATAGATGATTTGTGGAGTTTATAACTATAATGTTACAGTCAGTTGTGATGTAGTCCTCTCTTCTATTGCCTGATGCGCAGCCAGTAACCATGAAGAAATCATCAGTATCGTTTTAAAAAACTATGAGAGATGCTTTTCATGGTCTCTAGATAGGATAACAAAACAAGATTATTCTTTGCTTAGAGACTTAAATAATAACATCAGTCAAACACAACATTTTGGTCCACCATCTATGGATCTTGGTCATGAGAATGACTATTTTGTATTGGAATGACATTCATTTGTTCCCCTGTACACATAACATACTCATGGGATACAAAACAAGGGATTGGGCTTATGACATATTTTTATGTCTTTTTATGGCTTTTTTGTATGTTTAGTCATGCTTTTTTTTTTTTTTTTTTCTAAAAAAATATTGTCAGAAAGTTATTAAGATGTCTTATTCAGTTAAATGAAGTGCAAATTGTGGAGTCCAAAATAGTTCTAATTCAGCGTAGAAAGTAATTGTCAGAGAAGGCTTATCATCTTGTTAACGTCATAGTCTGAGGTTTTTCACTGAAGCCTAATCATGTCCTGCCTCTGTGATAATTACCTGTTTATTATACTGGACGTGGGAGAAACAAGAAATTCTACTTCTTTATAGCTTGATTATTGGCATCACGCTTGCTTAAGATTGAAAGGGGATTTTATGATAAAGCCTGAGAAAATGAGGAAAATCCCCTGAAATATACCGCATGCTGCTACACAGTTGAACTGTATCCCCGGTCAGCACAGGTTCCCAGATTTTCTTAAAAAAGGTGTTTTTTTTTAGAACAGTGGATGGTGCTCTCAAAGCCTGTATAATAGGCGTATGGATCCATTTTGCCACCAGAAAAATTCATGGCTGACCTTAAGATCTGTCAGAGAATCTGAAAACATTTCTTATTGATATTAGGCCATACTAAGCTACTACTTTACAAAAAGGATGATAAGTTGAAACAAAAATCATACACACATACACCAAGAAGAATGTTTTGNTACATAAACCAAGAAGAATGTTTTGAAATAGTGTATGTGTGCTTTTATCAGAAGTGGTCACAATGAGAATCATCCAAGATGTCATGACTCCATGACTTGGCATAAAATCTCGGATGATTTCCATTCAAATTTGCAGAAACCCATGTGAGCATTTGCAATGGTTTCCATTTCAATACCCATTATATCATGCAAAGTCAGCCATGAAAGAAAAGGTGGAAAAACTTAAAAATTTTTTTCACATCAAAACATGCCACTTTTATAACTTATGTGATATTTATAGCTTTGCACTATATGCTGGGGTCGTATCACTTGTATTCTTCATTTCTCTTTTGACGCAAGGCTTAACATTATTTTCAGAATATTCATGATCACTTCAGCTGCAATCAACCTGCAGTTCTTTGATGTCACACTAAGATAATGGGCTCGACCCACAGAGGCTACGACATTCATTTTCGTTAAATGAAAAAGACTCCTGTGATAAATACAGCACTACGGTTGTCCTCACCTGCTTTATCTTAATTTTTTTCAGCAGCGTCAAGAAGAAAGCATGTTTTAACTGAGGTGTTCTTTGTCAAGCCAATCTTGTGTGGATTCTGTAAGTATTCATTCATGTGGATTTTTATCCTTACACTGGCCCTGAACTAGCACATGTATAAGACATTCCTGTGCTCAATATATATTACAGTACTATATAAGGGAATGAGATTTTTCCAACTATCGGGGGATTTCCAACTTTTTGGGGACCCAAAAATTATCATTGGACGAGGCAGCCCACTGGACCTACGCCATATTTTTCCACTAGGTAGCAGTCTCATCCCTGTATTTATTGTACCACCAGCGTTAGCGCTGGCGGTACACATGGTTTCGGTCCCGTCCGGATCGTTCCGCCGGCTCCGCCGGCTCCGTTNCACATACACCAAGAAGAATGTTTTGAAATAGTGTATGTGTGCTTTTATCAGAAGTGGTCACAATGAGAATCATCCAAGATGTCATGACTCCATGACTTGGCATAAAATCTCGGATGATTTCCATTCAAATTTGCAGAAACCCGTGTGAGCATTTGCAATGGTTTCCATTTCAATACCCATTATATCATGCAAAGTCAGCCATGAAAGAAAAGGTGGAAAAACTTAAATTTTTTTTTCACATCAAAACATGCCACTTTTATAACTTATGTGATATATATAGCTTTGCACTTTATGCTGGGGTCGTATCACTTGTATTCTTCATTTCTCTTTTGACGCAAGGCTTAACATTTTTTTCAGAATATTCATGATCACTTCAGATGCAATCAACCTGCAGTTCTTTGATGTCACACTAAGATAATGGGCTCGACCCACAGAGGGTACGACATTCATTTTCGTTAAATGAAAAAGACTCCTGTGATAAATACAGCACTACGGTTGTCCTCACCTGCTTTATCTTTATTTTTTTCAGCAGCGTCAAGAAGGAAGCATGTTTTAACTGAGGTGTTCTTTGTCAAGCCAATCTTGTGTGGATTCTGTAAGTATTCATTCATGTGGATCTTTATACTTACACTGGCCCTGAACTAGCACATGTATAAGGGATTCCTGTGCTCAATATATATTACAGTACTATATAAGGGAATGAGATTTTTCCAACTATCGGGGGATTTCCAACTTTTGGGGACCCAAAAATTATCATTGGACGAGGCAGCCCACTGGACCTACGCCATATTTTTCCACTAGGTGGCAGTCTCATCCCTGTATTTACTTTATTTACTTTAACTATAATTTTGTACATTGTTGTATAAGTGTAGACTAGTGGCTCAGGCCCTGTTCACAGCAACTTCCATAAAAACCATTCTTAACAATCCCAGGAAGTAGACACTTGAAGCCCCCCCCCCCCCCCCCCCCTATTCTCCTGCCTGCAATAGAAACAAACATCCTCTGTAGTCCTCAGGGGAGGTACTCACACCCAATACTGGACTGGACTGGACCCCATTGGGGATAGGGGGGTAGGAGCGGATACAACATATTTTGTGATCACTATTGTGAGTGTGTACTGATATTTTTTATTGGTAAGATGATGTAGATGTTTGCTTTGAAAAAAGTGAAAGGTTAAATCATGATATGAGTTGTCAAGTAGCTGTGAGAGGTATTATGGTGCCTGGATGATGATTTGTATTGTAAAGCAATCTTACACACATCTAAATGAGGATTTACATAATGGAAAAAAATTAAAGACATCTGTGCACACTGTCGTTTATTTACTAGTACTATGGCTTAAAAAGAGAAGTCATTGTATTATGTCATGCAATAGGGTTTGAACTGTAAATTGTGAAGAACTGGATGGTTTCTGCAACATGGTTTTTCACCTCTTAGGCGTGGCACGAAGAGTCAAATTTCCATACATCATGAGATAAAATTTTTTGTCACTTTAGAAATGTTCTACTTTAATTTTCACCAGTGTTGGGTGGATTTGGAAGTGATTGAGTTATAATTGAAAGATATTGGCTGCCACAAAATTGCTGCTTCTTGACAGAAGATTTGACACAGTGAGACAGTTGTTATAACAAAAAAAAAAAAAAATGAAGAAGATGGACTAAAGAAAGCTAAAATGAGTGGCATCATTGACCCAGTGCTGATACTATTAGATGTCATTATATTTACTCTGTGTATTAATCACAAAAGGTATCTTTCAATTACATTTACAGGCTCTATCTTCTCCGTAAATGTATCCTTACTCACTAAATATAGTGTAATTGAGATTCTGTGAAACTCTCTGTAATTACTTGATCATGTCAGTGACACAGGAGGATAGACTTAATAGTGGCAAGAGATCAGTAAAAGAAAATAAACAACTCTGCTTGCTTTCAGGATGGGTATCATTTTGAACAATAAGTAATCAAAAGTCGACAGTGAAAGAAAAAGAAAACGGTTCTAATATGTTTATCTTAGATGATAAATGTCATGAAGGCTACGGTATTAAGTAAAATATGGTTAAGTCCCATCCCTAAATTACAGTGGTGGCATCATCTGAGAGAGGAGAGGAGAAATGTGTTCATTGCAGTAGAGCAGCCATTGCTGAGTGGTCGATGTCTCAAATGGTACAGTTGAGATGGTATTATTCACTTGCATGCGGATTCCAATTTTTCGTCAATAAAATTTGGTTTGAATCTCCTTACGCAATTCAGACCAGTGCTTTCATCTGTAGTTTTCAGTTTGATGTGGACAGAATTCAGAATAAACCACATCTTTTCAGAAACACAGGATAACCAATTTGCTGTTAATCAACAGAAAAAAAAATTTTTTTTTTTAAAAATCATTATACTTTCTCTTACACAATGATTGACGACAGCAGTTGTTTTATAGTTACAACTTGTCTTACTGGTGCTAAAAATAACTGCATACTTCTATAACAAATTGCAGTTAAGCTTTTGAACAGAAGAGGTCTTTGTGAAAGCTTTGTTTCTATGCCTGTTTTATCACAGCTGAGCTTCATTTACTTTTTTTACCAGCTAAATATGGTTGTATCATTTAATCCTCCATTAAATATTGTGCTGCAGCTGTTTAAGAAGGATGGGGAGGGGGTTCTCAAAGCATGAGCTTAAAAAGGATTTCATTTATTGAGGCATAACTGGAAGGCTAAAATAATTATTTTAAGTTGTACTGGTTTTTCTGCCAGAAAACAAAGTTGTTTAACATTAAGGCCTCAAAATGTGCAATTACTAGTACCAAGTCACTGGAAGAGGCCATTAATTGGCTTGATGGAGTTGGTCTTGCATGGCAATGACACTTCAGGTGATTTTGTCATATGTGTCCTAAATTGCTATTTCCCTGGCTTAGATAGCATAGTATATATCTATAGCATAGCTAAATATTGGTGATATTTAGATAGATGCATTAGTGATGCCTTTTGTTCTATACTTTAAAAACCAGTTAGGAGGGACCTGTCACAATTTTGGAGGGGAAAAAAAGAGACACGGAGAAAAAATCTTCCAGTCTTCTTGGCACCAATGTTAAATGTGATGAGCTGTTTTCTCCCCCTGCTGTTTTATTAATACATGAAGTGTGTTGTGGACAATGTGTGTGATTGTCAAGCCATATCAGTGTTAAATTGTTCAGAAGTTGTCTCAGTACAGGGCACCTGCTGATGCTGGACTGAAATGACTGCCAAAGATAAATACAACCTGGGCTCCCCTTTTCTAAATGATTCTTATTTGCATCAGCTACAGAATTTTTTTACAGAATATAGTTGATGGAGGATATTTTGTTCTGTTTTATGAATACTTTGGATTCACTTCCTACCATTGTGTTAATGAGCATGGATAATAATCCATTGTATCAATTACTCAGTGATTGTTATATTAATTTGAAACATTTTTACATGGAATTTTAATTGCATAATCTCATATCCAGATAATTACTTGATTCATGATAAGTTATGAGCCATTATCATGATTAATCATAAAAAATGAAAGGTAAATGATAAATATAGTAGGATGTTCATGGAAATGTTAACTCATTTGACATTTGGTACGTTATATGAAAAAAAAAACTTTTTTCCACCCCATCTATTCATGAGCGCTCCAGGCAACTGCATGATCCATCTTAAGCTTGATTTCTCTGTTGAAGGTCATTACGCACCGATTAACTTAATAGCGTCCTTGGCACCTCTGACCACACTAATGACCATTTGACCACAGGCTATGATGTGGTTGTTTAATGGACATAAAATGACCATCTGGTGATCATTGGCAGAGAGATGGAATAAAAATGTAGTCAACTATGATGTAATACTGGGCAGTGGGTTTTTTATGAGCCTGTTTGACCAGCTGCTGAGGGAGCTGCCAGAGGCCCTTGTGGAAGTTATGTCATAGGGTCATGGCCTATAGGATGTTGATGGACTCCATAGGGGGATTACAAATTTTTTCGTTCTTTTTTTTTTTCTTTTTGGCATCGTTGATGTTTCAAGCCCATGCTGTGTGTTTGATGTCAGTCACCGTGTCTGCTGGTGATGGAGTCTCTTAGGCTCCATTCGGAATGGATGATCTGAGTACTTACTGATCTGCTGACTAAATATGGCTGAACACAGTTCAAAAGCGTTGCTGCTAATCCCTGACTCCACACATATATTTAAACAGATTTTANTTTATAAAACATCTCCCTGTAAATCTGAATGTCCATGTCAAACATGTGCACCAGTGCCAGACAAAATCGCATCTGCAAACTGGCCCTGTTGAGTTATTTCTTTATCGTAATATTTAGCAAATGTGCAATCTTTAGACCAGCCTGCCGTCTTCAAAATAGTGTCTAATGGCACTTTAGCAAGTTTTGCTTGTGAAGATGCTGCACTACGTGTGCTGTGTGGAGTAAATTTCTCCATGTCTATACCAGCCATATTCATAGTTTGCTTAATCCATCTAGATATGGTAGATTTGGCTGCTGCCTTAAATGGCTTTACAGATGTTAAAAACAATCTTGTGATATTTCCTCTTAAATGTTTGACACGGTCCATGTATTCCATTAAGACAGTACATAAACATAATCGTCTATCTGGTGCATATGCTGTCACTGTTATTTCACCAATGTGGTGACCTGGTCTTGACTGCTTCAGTAAATCACCAAATCTAAATGTGACTTTAGACTTATTAATTGTGATGTTACGAATGTCAATAAGATGCAAGGATTGCGTTCTTTGACCTGTCAATAAAATGGTCAATGTCACTGCTTTCTTGCTCAGTTGTAAAAGATTAAGTTTTTTCACAGGTGAAAGTTTTTTGAGGTAATTCAAAAGCAAACTTGTGTCCCATATCACATTGTTCCTTGGTAATGCAGGTCTAGAAGTAAAAACTCCTCTCATCAGTCTAACCACATGAGGATGAGCACCTGCTGGACACTTATCCACCATAATAAAAGTTGAAAGTGCTGATCTTGCTGTATTAAGAGCAGAATATCCAAGTCCCATATCAAAGCAATGGGCTAGAAAATTTACAACATCAGTTACATTTGGTGACAGGGTATTAATGTTCCTCTCACTACAATATTGAATCCATCTGGAAATGTAAGATTCGTATTGCTTGACAGTTGTATCTCTCCATGAGGACATGACCAATTTGACAGCTGTTGGCGAAAATGCCATGTCTTCGAAACTTTCCCTGACAATACACAAGCCATTAGCTGTAACTTTGGAAGATGATTGTCCATGTTTTTGTGTGGGTGCCACAGCAATTCTTGCTTCCTGGGAAGTAAAAAAGGACAAGATATTAACATATGGCTCAATTTTGAAAACCATACTTGAGTTGTCCAATAAGGCACTACCACTATGATACTATCCACTTGATCAAACTCTATCTTGCTTAACATCTTTCCTATTAAAGAAAAAGGTGGAAATGCATAAGCATTTATCTGTGACCAGTCAATAGACAAGGCATCTGTTGTCATAGCAAATGGATCAGGTTTCCATGATACATATTTAGGTAGTTGATTATTCAGCCTTGAAGCAAACAGATCTGTTTCTGGTAGATAAAACTGCTTAGTTATATCTTTAAATACTGTTTGGTGCAACTTCCATTCAAGATTATCATGATCAAGTCTACTTTCTTTATCAGCTTCTACATTATTTTCTGATTCAATATATGCAACTGATAACCATATATTTTTTCCCTTGCACCATAACCAAATTTTTCTGGCCAAATTATTTAGCGAGGGTATTTTCCCTCCCATTCGAGCAATATATGACAAAGCAGTTGTATTATCTATACACATTTTAATGTGAATATTTGTTTCATCTCGTGCAAAGCATTTTAGAGCAAACCATGCAGCTAATAATTCAAGATGATTAATGTGAAAAGTACTTTCAACTGCTGACCAGTTTCCTCCTGATGTGATGCCCCTGCATGCTCCCCCCCATCCTTTTTCTGATGCATCAGAATAAATAACTAATGAAGGGTTCCCATGTGAAATCAACTTAAAACTTGAATGAATATTTTGTATCCACCAAGTCAAGTCTAGTTTCAAGGCATCATCATTGGCAATCTGCAATTTTGCTTGAAAGTCTCCTTTACTAGCTTTCAAAGCTTGATTTTTTCTCATATCCAGTGACCTATAAAAAAGAGGCCCATATTCTACACCAGGAAAAGATGCTACCAATAATCCTACTACTTTTGCCAATTGTAGTATAGTTATACAGTCCTGCTGTAAGAGATCGGTACATGCCGAAAATATTTTATCTGCTTGTCTCTTGTTTAAGGACACTCGCATTTTTACAGAATCCAATGTAAAGCCTAAAAAATCCAACTTTTGTGTTGGTTCTAAAACAGACTTAGTTGGATGCACAGTAAACCCTGCTTGAGTAGAAACTTTAACTGTTTGCATCACATTCTCTCTGCAATCTTGCAAAGATTCTCCAACTAAGAGACTGTCATCAATGTATGGACAATTCATGTGACCTAATTTCCTCAAATAGGAAAAAATTGGTTTGGTAACTTTAGTAAAAACACGTGGTCCACTCGCCAAGCCATTTGGTAAAACCTGATATTCATACAAGTTCCCATCAAATTCAAATCTTAACAGTTTCTTGTGTTCATCACAAACTGCCAGACAATAATAAGCATCTTTCCAATCTATGGTTGACATAAAACACTGAGGTTTCATAAGATTAATGGCTGACTGCAAACTGGTCATCTTAAAATGATGATATACAACAGAAGCATTAAGTTTCCTCAGATTTAAAATCAATCTGTACTTTCCATCTTTTTTCTCTCTTAAGAAAATATTGGAAATAAATTCACCTGCACAATGTTTGACCTTTCGTATCACTTTCTTCTCTAAAAGTTGATGGATTTCAGTACAAATTATATCAGATTCTACTTTATTGAAAGCATAAGTCTGAGGAATTCTTGACTGTTGTGTTGATTGGTCTATTTCAATATTGATACCATATGAAACAGTATTCAGTATATACTTATCTGATGTAAGATTTGGCCAAAACTTTTTGCACTTTTGTAAATTACCTGCAGTAAAATTTGCTATCTCAGTGGCCAATTTATCTTTTAAAGCATCAATATATGATGACCAATTGATACTGACCTCTTTAGGTGCTTCATTTTTTCTCTCTAATCCCGCTTGGGCTTGCCTGCGTGATTTGGCCTTGATTTCTTGAAATTTCTGTAGCCGTTTTTTGAAGGTGTGTACTTTTGAAAACCTCTTGGCCTATATGCTGGGCGATTACGCCCATAGTAATCTTTACGGCTTCCGACTTTTGTTGCTACCTTGTTGGTTTCATTGATACCTTTCACAACCCCGGCAAAATCATCGCCAAATAACCATTCGGTAATGGGGGTGTCCGGTGAACAAACGTCTCTGTACTCCCTGTGCAAGTCTGGTTTTATCAGTTCTCTCCTTCTAAGGGATATCTCAATGCTGCCATTGGCAACAAACGAAAACGCATTTAATACAAGAGACAAACCAGCTGGAATATCAAATGACTCCTTTTTATTTTTAGCCTCCAGAAACATATTCGCAAGTTGGGCCAGAGGTGTGAGCGCTCTGACCACCCTGGTCTGCGCTTTCTGTAATCTAATATCTTTACCTCTGGTAGCAGGTAGAATTTTATTCCACACCTCTGTATTAACTTTGGGCACTTTCAGCCCACTCAAGTTCGCTGGAGGTGGAAACTTCTCCAACTTTTCCTTAATTTTCTCATCCGAAATTCTTTTTGACGTTATTCTGTTGAGAATCTCCGCCAATTCTGGCATCATACTAGGAGATGTTGCTTCTTCGTCAATTAATTCTTGGGAAATCTTCTCAAGAATTATATTCCCTTCCGTTTCACTGTGGATTTCAGTATTAGTCAGTAGGTTGTCAACTTCTAAATCCATATCAAGCGACTCCTCATCGCTAAGAGCCAACAAATCGTCTTCGTCGACTTCTAAAGGACGTTTACTGTTTTCATTGATTTGTTTTTGCATTTGCTCCATTTTTTGGAGAATTTGACCCAAAAGATCGACATTCCCCCCATTGGAGGTGTCATTCGATGTGCTAGCCGAAGCACGTGGTGTCGGCACTTTCACCTCCTCATTAGAAATCTCCTTAGACGCACTGACAACCCGTTTCGCATGTGTTTTTATCTCCTTGTCAGTCTTTTGTTTTGGTCTACTCTCTTTGACGATAACTTTACTGGTTTTTGAACCCGAATTTTCGGGCTGATTGTTACCTTCAGAATTTTTATCCGCCATTTTTATCGGTGTCACTGTATAAAACTTTTACCACGCTCAATATACTTTTATTGCGCAGTACACTTGTGCGCATATAAATTGAAGCGCAGTAGCAATGTGCGCAGATGTAGCCACAGAACAGTGCTTGTAACAGTCTGAAACGCTAATCCCAACACTTGAAAACAGTAGTTAGCACGATTTCGTGCATTTATTGCGATAAATATGTATCAGTGTGTATTAAAACCACATCACTGTATTAACAGTATGTCAGCAAAAAACTCAAAACACTGCAGAAATATTAATTTCATGCAGCTTGTAAATCCGCGTACGCTTCGCTGAGAAACGGCGCAATGAATGACGCTGAGCTGCGCGCGCATCTCTCATGTGGAGCCTATTACGTCACTAGACGGTGATGTGGAATCATATACATGTAATGTAAGGTGTAAATCTTTATATATATATAAACCTCATAACCTCAGTTCGAGCCGATAACTTCCTTAGATCCTAATAAGGCTTCGTCATTGCAGCGACCTAAATAAAGCACACGACAGTTTATGACAATTGGTCTGAGCTATTTGTAGGCCTATGAGTTGAATAATTTCTAAACTGTAATATGGGAAATAAAAATCCCAAAACATGTACATGTTGCTACCTCCTAAACTGTGATACTAATAGTTTGGTTCCTTCTGCGCCGTTTTCTCACCGTTTGCGGGGGTATTTTGGTGAGATTTTTGCCTCTCGCACAGCTGAGCAACATGCTTTTATATTTTGCTCAGCCGCGCGAGAGGCAAAAATCTCACCAAAATACCCCCGCACACGATGTGAAAACGGCGCAGCGCAAGTGGTGCGCGCCAAATGCTCACCGTGTGCGGGCCCCTGACTCGCTGTATCAATACACTGTATCTTTCGAAGAAATAACTGTATCACTACCTCTTGTCCGTGGTTAGTATTACTTTGGTGTGCATCTATGACATAAAATTTTAATAACCACCCCTTGTCAAGAAGAAAATGTAAAGCTGTAGTTATTAAATTTGCGTATTGTGTAGGCCTATTAATTGTATTTTTAAATGATTAAAATTATTTCGTCGACTCGATTTGGTTGTACATCTCACAGGTGAACATTTTTTATCGATAAAATCCATTCATATAAAATAGCGGCTTTCAGGACAGCGTTTATTGTAGAATCTCACATTTCTCCTAAGACAAAGACGATAATCTATAACTTAAACACTGCTTTTTTATTTCTCAATAATTCAACGAATTGAGCAGCTAGTGGCAGAAGAAAAGACTATGATGTGTTATTTATTTTGGGATAAAACAAATTTTGAGTAAAATAAATAAATAAATAAAAAGGGTGTGTAATCTTTATACCGTAATTAATGTTGAAGAACGAAGTGAAGCATAAAGACATTTTTCAAAAATCACAAAACCCGACTTGCAAACAAAGTCTGAAGTGAAAGATCGACTATGATCCCGGTTACCAAGCAGAGCAATATTAGTTTCTTTATGTTTCTACAATGTTTCGAATAAAGTGTGTCCTTTTTGGGTCCCAAGATGGTGGCACACTTTTGAAAAAAAATCTTAATACAGAAAAGTTTTAAATCTAGAATTGTTTTTGGTGTCGCATTCCTATAGGAAATCTATGCTGTGGGGGAGTAACGGTGCGGGGAAGTATTGGTGCGGGGCTGTACCGGTGCTGGGACGTATATAGGGATGTAACCAACGGACGTATGCATGACAGATTGTTTTTAAATGTTAAGCTTGACAAGTGCACGGCCGTGCAAATAACCGGTCCCAAAATGCAAAATGTCATCAAACTCACATCTTTTAAGTTCTCGCGTATCTCACCAACGTCTTTTGATCGTCTAATAGTTTTAATGTGATAGGAAGATGTGGCGGCCTCAATGGCACAGCACCAGTACATGCGCAGCGAATGCGTGCGTAATCCAGGGTGCAACTGAAAATAACCTTGTCGCGCGACCTTACTGTGTATTTAAAAACGGGGAAAATTATATTTTTGGGCGAAAAATTTAAACATCATCTGATGATAGATGTTTAATAAGACATACCATTTCTGACGCCATCCTATTCACATATTATCCCACCAACAGTTTGATACTTTCCCGTAGTTCATATAAAATCAACAATCGCAGAAAAAGACCCGATAAAAATATATTAATGATATGGTTTCTCCATTTTCCAAGAAAGAGGATCGATATCATTTTCAGATTTTGTTCATGACAATCTGTTTTAGTTCCAAGAATTAAATACTTTTACTATTGCTAAATAATATAATATATATTTTTTTCTTTGAATAACAAGTTCCAAGAATTAAATGCTTTTACTATTACTTAATAATATAATATACTTTTTTTCTTTGAATTACAAGTTCCAAATCATGGTGTTCAGACAAAAACAACTAATTCATGCACCTGCAAAATCACTGGCAGATTATTCATATTAACAGATACACAAATCACTCACTCTGGTTATAATAAAAACATTGATTCGGACTTCATCCTGATTATGTGTATTTTATTCTGATTTAATTGTGCCTAAATAGATACATGTAGTGCTGATTTCATGCAAAAAACAACAGGAATCTCCACAACATACAGCTTTTTCTTAGAATTTTACACTATAGTTCAATCACAGACGATTAGCATAAGTCAACACAAGTCATAAGTCGTCAAAAACAAGACGCTAATCTTCTCAAATACCTTATTCTGCAAATCATACTTAACAGCACAATCACTGATGCTTAGCAGGGTTTAAGTCAATTCACAATCGTCACAAAACAAAAACACATCATCTTGTGCGTTATTTTTACATCCAGACTGAAGAATACCTATCTCGAGCTTGGGTATCTAGTTTTTTGCAGGCTTCACAACTCGGTCCGTTAGTGGGTCCACAGTAGCCATCACACCCTCGCACCCCTACCAGCACTCTTCGGCCACAATAAAAATGTCCCGTCTCTGGGCCGACCCTAGCTGCTGCACCATCAGAGTTCACGAGCCATCCCCGGGGAAGACAACGCCCCTCCACATCCAACTTCATACAGGCTTCACAGTTACACCCATTGGTCGGACCACAGTAACCATTACAACACCGACAATGACCATTCAACCTTTGGCTGCAGTAGTATTTACCAGTAGACCCAAGACGAGCCTCGTGATTTCTGCGATTTCTTGATCTTTCCACACGACAAACTTGTCCCTGCTGAATGTTAGTTGCTCCTTTTGGTTCGGGTTCAAACAAACGCTCTGCCTTGGCCAGTAATATATCTCGATGAACGTCACCAATGTGGTGAATAAAGTCGTCTCTCGGGCCGCTGAACTTACATGATGTACTTGGACATTCCAGCATTCTTCTCGGACAGCGGGCAATGTGTTCATTCATTTCAGATCGGGACACCGTGAGCCCGCATCCCATTGGGCACTGTGACTGCATGTTTCCTATGACTCGCCGTGCAAAATGGGCCACTACGGACTGAAAATGTTTCCTACAATTTGGACAGTTATTACTACCAACTGAAGACAAACAATTTTCACAAAAAATATGGTGACAGCAGCTAGTTTCCACTGCATTGTCGGCTATCTCATAGCAGATTAAGCAAGTGAGTTGTTCCTCCATCACATCTGAGGGAAAATTCTGCAAGACAACGAAGAGAAAATCAAATGATAATTTATACGTGTAGATACCTGAATATTATTATATGATTATCATTTAGATTAAACATAAGTGTTTATTTATAACTGTGTATGCACAAATTCATAGTTGCAGTCTACTGATATATTATACACGGTAGTGACAATATAGGCTTATACATGTAACTGATGTAAGTTCATGTAATTATAATTCCAGGGGTAATCAAAGAGAGGGTGAGAACCTGCCATTGTCTGTCAAAAGGCCTAACCATTATCAGAGTATAGCCACACCAGGGCCGTAGCCTGAGCAAAATGCCAGGGGGGCAGTAAGCGGACACGAGGGGGCGAAGCTACCGAGGGGGGAGGGGGTGGTGTGTAAATTCCAAATTCCAGGGA
>NW_019775740.1:0-22565 GCF_001039355.2 Lingula anatina | reverse complement strand
GGTGTTAAAGTCCCAATACCCGGGGGGGGGGCCCCCCCCCCCCCGCCCCCCCCCCCCCCCCGGAGGCTACGGTCCTGCACACAGACAGAAAAAAGTGAATTATCGGAACGTTACTAATGGAGCCACGTGGAGTAGATGTCGGTCTGTATATGTCGCACCTTGACCAAGAACCCTGATGACGAGTGAACGGTAGTTAAGATCAATACCTGGTGGATCGACTACTGTTCATGCGTGACAAGCCCTAATTGCACAGAAAGGTAACAAACCGATATCCAGTGGGCGCTACCGACAGTCCGGTGACGGCCAGCTACTATCAATAACCATGTCACCGGCGCGTTTCCACCGGGTCAGAATAAAACGCGCAATACAGCGCAATATACTAGAAAAAAAAAAAACAATCCCGTCGCAAGTAGGCCTAAACACAGGAAACGGTCATTTCCAACAAAATAGGGTGATATAAAAGCAATATGATACGGTCAAGAAGAGTCCCGGCGATAAACAAGCCGTTCGTTAAGTTGTTTCAACATCGTATTCTGTTGGGATTGTCCGTTTCCTGTGTTTACTTGCGACTGCTTTTTTTTTTTTTTTTTTTTTTTTTTTTTTTTGTGTGTGTGTGTGTGTGTGTGTGTGTGTGTGTTGCGCTGTATTGCCCGCATGTATTGCCCCCCCCCCCCCCCCCCAATACAATGTACATGTAATCATGTAATACCGCACTAGTATTTTACCAGTGCTTGTATGGGGAAATTACTTTTCTGTGTCTAGAACAGTGCGGTATTCTTGAGTCGTATTACGTGGTTGATTAGCTTCACTTATCATGACCTATCGCTCGAAGTGACAGCCGAACGCACGTAGGCCTACAAGCCGAGTAGACAGAATGATCAGGGATCCTAGAGAAAGGTGAGAAACGGCCATTGTTCTCGTCAGATAGGTTAACTATTTTAGGGTATGTACGCACTGGCAGAAAATTACGAATTGTGGGAACGTATACTAATGAAGCCACTGGAGTAGGCCTACTAGTAGACGTCAGTACGTAGCCTACATGATCTAGTCTTGAACAAGATCTTCGATGATGACAGAACACTTGTCAAAAACATAAGACCCAGGTATGGTAGATCGACCACTGTTCATGCGTGCCGCAAAGGCCAAGCCCTATGACTGCCCCTAAAGGTTACAAATCAATATCCGGTTCTGACGGTTAGGCAAGCCTAATCATAAGTAACGCGTTTCCACCCCTGATCACGGAAGCAGCAAATCGTCACATAACAACATCGTATTCAAAATATCCAAACAGATTCTGCCTTTCCGCCCACCGATTTAATTAAATGAAAGGAGACCACTACATGAACTTACTGTCACGGTTTCCTTAATAACACTGCTGTTTAACCGCCATAGGGATAGGATTTTTGTGATCGCCCAACCTAGCTTCTGTCACCGATCAATGCAAAAATGCCTGTGCCTCGTTACAGAACTAGGTCACAGAAGTGCTTTGTGTGACCTAATTACGTGTAGTGTTCAGACTGCCTAGATACGTCTGATTCACGGTTTTAAACCAAATGAATAGTTGATACTGTGCGCATGTGGTGCTACATAAATTGAATTTTGTGATCTTCTAGAATAACGATAATTTTAATTATTTAGGATGACTACGGTTAAAATGCCGGATGCCAATGGTCATACTATGACCATGGTTAAGTGGCAGGGGGAGTATTTCCCACCCTTTCCAGGTACTGGGCCTCGTATGGACAAGATGAAAGATTTACCAATGAGGGATAACGACGTCTTGATTTCCTCATACCCCAAGTCAGGTAAAGATATCTGTAAACTCTTTTGTATTGATGGATTTCAGTTTTTGGTCTTACATAATGCATTGGATTCGGGTACATGTGCCAGTGCATTGTACAGGTACATGCTATCGGGATGCCATCTGAGTAACCCAGTATATGCGAGTAGCATTTAAGGTTGAAAACTGAGTTAAGTAGACGGGGTACATGATAATTATAACTACACTTACAGGTAGAGTAAGTAAGGTTAGTTTATACATGTACAGTATATATAAATAATGCCAATTGCCAAATACTTGATGAAAACATGTTTTAATAACAACATGTTAACCATTTTTAATTGAGATGTAAAATTGTACAAAAGCCACATGAGCCTTTCAACATGCGTTTTTCCATATACTAATAGAATGTGTAATGCTTCAAGATAAATCTGTTCAATAATTATTGCTGTTTACTGTTTTAGGAACACATTGGGCATGTGAAATTGCAAGGATGCTTGTTAGCAACAAGGCAGAGAACCACCATGTTGAAGGTTTGGGAAAGGCCCCTGAATACATTGATATGTCAGATCAAGAATTAGTGAACAGCATGAAATCGCCCAGAGTCCTGTTTACACATCTTCCAACAAAACACCTACCAAAGGGTGTGTGGGAAAAGAAAATTAAGATCATCCATTTGATCAGGAACCCAAAAGATGTTGCAGTTTCCTTTTTTAACTTTGCCCAGGCATTCTCTGTGTTTGAATATGAGGGTAACTGGGATGGCTTTGTGACACTGCAGAATAGTGGACATGGTAATTTATAAAGTTCTATACTTAGGTTGGCTGTAATGTGTATTTTGTGATGTTAATTTTGGATGATTATTTCTATCAAAAGAGAAGTGTTAATTAATAAGTATTTTGTTTCAAATAATGAGGAAAAATGTGTAAATTGTTCGTTGTTTTTTGTTGTTGTTTTTTTTTTTTTTTTGTCTTTGAGATGCGCATTTTCAAGTTTGGTTTTTTCTTGAATTCATTTTTGATTGAACAAATCTGAAGGGAAGTAGATAAAACTTTTAAGTCTATCTTTTCAAATTTAAAAAGCATATTACATAACAAGCTACACGTAGGGATGTGTGCATAAAATGCCATTTTTACTGTAAACTAATGAAAACTAGAAAAAGTGGCACTTGTTTATGAAGCACTTGTTTACGTTCGGAGATCTGATGATCTTTCACCTTTCACACTCACACATGTATAAATGATTATGTAAAAAATAATAAATAATGACCCTCTTTAATTTCAGTCCCATCGGGATCTTGGTTCAGATACATGTTGGACTGGTGGAACAGCCAGAAAGGAAACCCAAATGTTTTATTCATAACATACGAAGAACTCAGTGCAGTAGGTTCCACATAGCAAAACTTCTTACTTCATCATTTTAGTCTTACAAAATATAAATATGACTTAGACTGGGTTCCCATGCCTAGATCAATCCATCTGGATTGGTCTAACTCCCTGGGGAGTCTCACTAAATTGCTATCAACTAACCTGCTTAAATGTCTGTCACGCCTACCAAATCAGCTAGGGGGTAAAGATAATCACCCCCTAACAGCTTTACTAGGTGTGACAGACATTTAAGCTGGTTGAGTTGAATGGCAATTTGGTGAGACTCCCCAGGGAGATAGATCGATCCAAATATCTGTGGGAATGGTCCCTTAATCTACATATACAGCATCAATCCTGTTTGTTTGTCTGTTTTGTGCGTAGTGACCTGTCCCAAAGACAGGTTGCTACCAGAAGCATCTGCTTTGTTTACAAATAAATGCAGCAATTATTAATATTATTCAGTGTTAGTTGTTATAGTAACCAAGTTGTTCAGTTTTTCCTATCAATCATGCTACTTTTATTCTCAGTTGGACCATTTTTATTGGTTGAATATGTACATGTCCCAAATGTATTATTAACATGTATAATTTTAATAGACAAACTTTATGCCAAGCTTTGTTCACATCTTTATTGCAGAATGACCAAAAGGTTGTGAAGAAAATGGCAGAGTTCTTGAACTGCACCAACACTGATGAATTTTATGAGGAGGTGGGAAGAAAATGCAGTTTCCACTCGATGAAAAAATCAAGAGAGGATGCCATGAAAATCTTTTTTAGAAAAGGTACTTATTTGATAAAGAATGTCATTCTTTTCCCTATGTCAACAGTTGTAGCCCTTCAATTTTAACTTGCAAAACACTATAATTTCAAAATAAGCTTTACCTCTTTATATGACAAAGTTGATATTTACAAAGTTTATATTGATTAACATGTTTGTGGGGACATGTCTCAATCTTAGGTTGACTTTCTTTACTGAGTTTATTGAAAAGTGACTGAAACATGAATATCATTCCACATTTATCTTACCATAATTTGTTTAAAAATGGAAACTGATGAAGAATATTATAAAGTGGACTTAATTTGAATAAAGCAGTCAGTATACTGCTGAACAGTAATGCAGCAGTAGCCTATGTGGTATAAAGTAAATTGTTTTGGAACCACAGACGTACCTCTGTATATACAGTAGACTTCATCACTCGGATATTTTGGGACTGGTAAATTGTTTCTCAAAGACTTAAGGCAATGTTATCAGTTCTAGCTTATGGGAAAATTTAAGTGTAAAAGATTTGATTAAGGTAAATGGTAATTCAAGTTACAAGGTGAAGAGATAGCCAGACTCTGCTGTATTAATTTCATAGACTTGTTTTTTTTATTTATTACTATTATTTTTTATGGCAGGTCAAGTGGGTGACTGGAAAAACTGGTTTACTGTGGCGCAAAATGAAGAGTTTGATAAGCTATTTCAGGAACAAATGAAAGAAGCACCAGACTTAATACCAAGGATAATTTTTGATCTTCAACCACAAGGCCATTGACCTTGTTCCACCATAGAACCAAGTTTTAAAGACCTAACCAAGGTGTAGGTTGCAGAAAAGTAAAGTCCAATAAAGTGACGTTTTGGGATTGTTATGTTATTTTCACAGCAAACTGAGCAGACAACTTGTTTTTCTATATGAGGACCACTCCATGGGATTTCCCTGCCATGATGTATTGTTACAGGTTCTCTCCCCTCGATTGAAAATCCCAGTAGCACCTAGCTAAAGAGCCCACATCCAGCTAGCCACTGGGGTGACTGGTCTGCCGTCTGTGACAACGACCTCCCGCCCTCATCGGAGTGCCTTTTGTGACCCACCCTTGGTGACGGCTGTCTCCAGCAAGTATACTGCATCAAACTATGAATGAGGCAGCTGTAATATCCTCAAGTCGTAGTCTCTCACTTCTTCTTCTGCTTGGCGGCCCCTTGAAGCTTATTACTACGAGTAGTCTCGTCCCCTTCGTTCAGGTCAGCTGACAGCTGTCTTGGTCTTCAAAGCTTGATCTTCTTCCTCCGTGGGAATTAACATCAGATCTGCAGGTTTATTGAACATTAACTAATTGTGAGTGTATCCAGTGATCCTATTGACTGACTCTCTCAGGCTCCCGGTGGTTTGCTGGAGACGCAAATCCCATCTATTCTGGGCTTTTTGTGTAAAACAGCGCACTGCATCCATCAGAGTATGGTTATAATGCTCTACTTGTCAGTGTGTTCAGAATACATATTCTCTGAGTGGTAGAATATTGCTTTTTAACACAGGAACATTCATATTGGCGGGAATATGGCATGGAATGCCCCTTTAAACTATAAAATGGGTGCATTGCATAACAAGTAAAACGTCTGGTAGTATAATTCAAAGAAATGTATGCAACAAAATTTGTATTATCGATAGACGAATTATTTCATTATTTATTTTAAAAACGGTATTAAAAGTCCCACAGAGGACGGGTGATAGACTCACATTATTGTAAAATAAAATTCTATTCTTTTACATAAAGTGTGCGTCGTGTTAGACTCTATGCGTTTTCACTGCCATGCAGATTCGGAAAAATGTGTATTCGTGGGGAACTGAGACACACGATACAATATTCTAATGCTTGGGAAATATTTTTAATGCAGGCAAACTGAAAAAAGTGAGGTGGCTTTTTTTCTTTAACAGTTCACCTGCTGTGCGACTGATGATTGGTTTCATTACGGCCATGTAGAGAGCTTATCTCTTAAACTATCAGTAGCCGTGATTACATTGAATGGGGTGATCGATAACTACTAGCACCATCCTATCAAACGATATCATTTTGAAGTTTTGTTTGAATGAAGGGAACGAAATTGCCTTTGGATTGACAGGATTATTTTTAGAAACTTTTGAATTTTTGTATTTTGTTGAATTATGTGTTACGCATTAGTCCCCATGATGTGTGAATTCCTAATAACTCGTCGTTAAATTAAATTCGCTTCCTCAGTGTGCGTAAGGGACTACTTAAAACCAACCAATTTACAAAGGGGTCCTTTTACATAGATGGAGAGTTCATATTTTGGCCCTCAGTATCTACTGACGTGCCCCCCTTGACCAACTGTACATGTACGTGAGTTATAAAATGAGTTCCATGATTCAGCGGAAACTATCAGAAGATATCAGTTTTCACTATGACAGCCGTTATATCAGGTTTACGTGCAGTTCGACCTTAATCTATAATTTGCACAGCAATGATGAGATTGCTATGTTTGGCATTTCATTAAATACACGAACTGTGCATGGTAAGTGCGGAATATGGATGCTGCTGATTTAAATGGATAGTCCTGTAATAGTGGTTTGCTTACAAGTGTCGGGATCCTCCTCACACTAATTTTTGTCTGCAAAAACACTATTTTGCACGTAGAGCAAGCAATTTCAGTTATTTCAATTGGGTTATTGAAGGATGTGTTTGGCACTGAAAACATACAAGTTTTGTTAATATCCTGAAGTTGTAAAATTCGTGTCGATGTTTGACAACGACAATAATGTGGTCGATATCGAAGTTTCCAACTTATAACCGATAACGGGTTTAGCTCACCACGAATTTTTGTTCCACTTTTAGGAACAGGAACCAAATTTTTTGATGAACCAACAGTAAGTTTTCAGAATATTAAACTATTGTAAAGGCTGACATTTATACATACTATTACATTTACATGCTCCAGTCTTAGCGCCATGACCCGCAGAAGAATTGCGATCATTGGAGCCGGCGCCAGCGGTTTGGTTTCAATCAAAACCTGCCTGGACGAGGATCTGGACCCCGTCTGCCTGGAGAGGACTGACGGCATTGGCGGGCTATGGCGGTACACGGACAACGCCGTAGATGGCCAAGGCTGCGTCATGAAGTCGACCATCGTGAATACCAGCAAGGAAATGATGTGCTTCAGCGATTTCCCTGTGCCGAAGGAATTTCCAAACTTCATGCACAACACGCTGGTTCAAAAATACTTCGACATGTACTGTGACCATTTTGATCTCAGAAAACATATCCGTTTTAGGAAGGCAATCCTTAACATCAAACCCGCTAGCGATTTCGTCTCGACCGGACAGTGGGACATTGAAATTAAAGACCTTCCATCTGGAACCGTTAGTACCGAAACTTATGACGGCGTATTGATTTGTACAGGTCATCATGCTTTCAAGAATTCCCCGTCGTTCCCGGGACAGGAGGAGTTCCGAGGTCAGGTGATGCACGCGCACGATTACCGGACTCCAGCTGGATTTGAGGGAAAGAAAGTCGTGGTCATAGGAGCGGGCAATTCTGGAGGAGACATTGCTGTTGAACTAAGCAGGGTTAGGTCACAGGTAAGACTACGCTTTTTCTCGTTTCGTTATGGAGGAAAAACGAGGACATTCCCGATTCCACGCAATGCGTGTCTTGTGAAATGTCAGTAAGACGAATAGCGTTTCAAAGGTTATTGTTAGTATTCAGAACTATGTTATCTTATTAAAATGATTAAAAAAATATAGAATCCTAGTGCAGGCTGGAGCAATGATAATGAGTACCAGTAGATAAAAATTGTTTCCTTTTTTTTCCCCGATTTGGCTTGAAAATTCAGATTGGGATACCTTCAAGAAATGGGAGATAGAGATGAATTGTAACTGAAATTACAGAAGGATAATTAAACCAAAATTGACTCTCATTGATTGATTTTGAATTCAGGTCCTCCTTTCTACCCGAAGCGGAGCCTGGGTATTTAACCGTCTATCGTATGAAGGTGTGCCTTACGACCTCTTAGACTATCGCCGGATCGTCTGGAAAATCGTCGATTGGATGCCTGAATCACTGATCAACGCCTTGATGGAAAGACGTCTAAACAACCGCTTTGACCATGTGACATACGGCATCCAATGCAAGCACCGTTTTCGCAGCGTCCATCCAATGACCAACGACGAGCTTCCAGGGTGTATTGCGAGTGGGGGCGTGGTAGTCAAACCCAATGTTAGTCGAATACTAAAAACAGGCGTTGAATTTGATGACGGCACTGTGGAGGAGAATGTCGATGTGGTAGTCATAGCAACTGGGTATACCATAGGGTTTCCTTTCATAGACCAAAGTGTGATTGGTGTCAGTGATAATCAGGTGAGAGGTGCTAAGAATGAACACTGCTTTTGTCCTTAACTTTAATGGATTCCTAGGTTCTATTTATTTATATATTTATTGATCTGTTTAATTTATTTGTATGAAACCAACCAATCATGGCTTTCTTCCACCTATATAGACACATATAGTTATTATAATAAACTTTTAAGATTAAAATTATAAACAAAAAGAAACGGTCTCCCATAAGCAACAGAGTGGTTTTTGTGTTATTTGGAGAAATTTGGAGTGTTTTAAAATCATATAACTGTGGAAACGAAGGTACCATCTAGACTACATTTCATTGCTGTTCGAGATTGCGAGTATATATGAGAGTTATACATTCTAGGGCCGTTATTCAATCTCTCTTTCCATCTTTTAATTGTAGACGAAATATTTATTTATTTATCTATTTATTCAATTTACTAGGTAAATCTTTACAAGTATGTCTTCCCGCCGGATTTGGTGCACCCCACGTTGGCCGTCATTGGTTGCATTCAGCCCATAGGAGCCATTAACCCAATAGCCGAGATGCAGGCTAGATGGGCTACCAAAGTCTTCAAAGTACGATATCGACCAAAGTTAATGGCATTTATCATAACTAATTAGTTGTTTTATAACAACTTGCAATCTGTACAAATACATATACCGGTAAATAATAGAAGGGATAAAATACAGAATGTACTAGTAAAATAGAAAATGCTCTATTTATTGTATCCATCCTAATCAAGGAACAAGAGAGATAATTCCTTGGCCTAATTGACTTTTGATTTTTAAGAAATATGAGTATGTATGAATGAAAAAAATCTTATAAATATATAGTTGGTGTTGACTTTTTTGACAGCGTGCTATGGTTAATAAGAAAAGAATAAAACAGATTACACTTTACTCTGTTTCAGGGAGAACTATCTCTACCATCACGGGAAAATATGGTGGCCGACATAGCTGACAAGAAGATGCGGATGCGCAAGCGCTACGCAGAAGGAGCACATTACACCATTCAGGTGGATTATGTTCCTTTCATGGATGAACTGGCTACACTTGTTGGATGTAAACCATCAATAGGTATGAAATTTCAATCATTTCCTAGAAATAATGTAAGCCCCTGCGCAAATTCCTGTCATATTTGAAAAAAAGAATGAAGTAAAGTCAGTGTCTTAAATCACGAAAATAATAAAAGTAATAACGTTGATAAAGTATCAAACCAAAAATCTGAACAGTTTATTGTTGCCAATTACTGACGGAACTCGGTCAAAAAAATAATTCATTTGATGGACAGGAGTTAACCAGAAGGCCTACGTTGTGTTTATCTCGAAGCTTAACCTATTGTGTAATAACATTTTTAACATTCATTCACTTTCAGNAGGGTCTCAATGTAGCCTGAGAGGGGACATAACCTTGGCTACAGATTATCCCATAACCATCTCCACAATGCAGAACATGCAAGACCTGACAGGTTCTCTACCGGGGACATATCCCATCACAGGCCTCTGCATAGTCTCAGATAAATCTGCCTGTCCTGCAGGATACAGTGTGGTGAGGATGTGTACTTCCTGACTTTCTTGACATTAGCATTTGCTAGTAGATATGGTTATAGAGCCCAGTGCCCCGCGTATGCTCAGAAATACAGAACTTAGTATTCTTTTACATTGATTTCATTTCAACTCTGAATACTGAAAAATACCTAACCTGGATAAGATACTTATGAATTGATTACTACATGTAAGTGCTAGATGTGAACTTTACTTAATTATTAAATCATATTAAAGAGTTTACTTTGAGAAATTACTTTTAATTAGATTGCAAGATGCCATGACAGTAATGAAGAAGCTGACCTATGGAAGGACTCTTTTCTGAGGAAAAAGATCACCAGATTTCTTTGTATCACAAGGGTTTTCCCCCTGGCAAATGGAGCACTGAATAATGTATTGGCAGATATTGCAGTGATCAATGAAAATGATAACATGCCAGCTCAGTTCTCTCGTATTGAATATACACAAAACTCAGGTGAGGTGGTACAGGTGTAGACATTATGGATATGAATACTTTAACCTTTATTTTAAGAAGAGAAAGTGGCAGGTTTAATTTTTTTTCTGTCCTGTTGTGAAGAGAATATATTAGTTGCTATGTTTCAAAAATGCATTGTGTTGTCAGAGAACGTAATTGTGCCAAAAGGTAATTTCTGTCATAGTTTTTATGCCATGCTTTTTTTTTCTAGATTGTTATGATAAGTCCTGAAAAATTTTTTTTCTGCTCAAGCATATCTTGAGAAGGAACTTAAAGGATATTTGGTGATTAATGTTTTGTGTAAATATGAAAATTATTTACAATGATTACCTGTTTTAATTTCATACTGTTTGTTTTTTAGGGGATAAAGCATTAAAAAAGAAGGTTCTTTGTGTAAAGATGGTCTCAAGGACAAGTGCAAATGATGCTATTAGTGAAATTATTTTTCTCAGTAAGCTAAAAAGGCCGCCAACAGGTTACACACTTATTGGGTAAGACTGAGATCAAATTTGTCCACTATTGTTGTTCTCAGCTATGTTTACCTGAGCTTCAGATTTCATGTGTACGTGTACCAGTTTCTTCATTTTCAAACTTCCATATGTGCACATTTATCAGACTTTGACATTCAATAAAAAGTTTTATTTTATTGATGTTTACCTCTTCTGTATTTAGTGGTTACCTTGATTCAGAAGAGAATGTGATGTTGTTAATAGGCCTGTCTTATAAACTTTTGTGATTGATGTGGTAAAAATTCAATCAAATGTCAAAGAGGTTCATTTTTGGTGAATTTGAAAAGGAAGAATCTGGCCTGAGTCAGTTCTGAAACTCAGGTTGATACACTGTATGCAATCCTCATATATTTGTAGTTTGCAAAAATAATCATTGTATCATATATAAGCTTAGATAGGGTATCTTTGGGTAAACATGATTCATTAAGCCAAACAGAGAAAATCATACATTTATGTTGCTGTGTGATTTAATCATTTCACTTCCAAAAAAAAAAAAAAAGAAACTCTGATGTTAGAAAGCATCACTAGTACGTTCTAAACAATAACATAGTAAACATGTGAAAAGTCGTTGATCATTAACATGTGACAGTATTTCTTACAAGTGAAAGTTCAGTCTAACATGTAAGTTTATTTTTTATGTCAAAATCAATATGTGACATAATTATCATTTCAGAGACATCAATAACCTTCTACTGTGCACAAAGATTTCCCCAGTGCCACAAGATGGCTCCACTGGGCAACAAACATCACTTCCTTACAGTATGCCGCCATCATACATGTCAAAACCGCCAACTTACTCCATGGACGCTCAGGCACAGGGACAAAATTTGCCTTACACAGCTAACCCCAGCCTTGCTCCATATATGCCTCCAAGTCACAGGCGTCCTAGCCCTGTGATGCAGCCATCTTGGATGTCTAGTCAAGGTCAAGGTCACTCCGCCAGCAGTGCAGAAACAAGCGGTCTGGTTAGGCAGGGGAGCATACAGACTGTGAACTCTCGTAAGTATTAAGATTTCTCATTCAATGCGAATTCAGATTTTTGTTACGCTAAGACATCAGACTTCACTTCCTTAAAGTATACCAGCACATTGTGAGTTGTATACGGAAAGTACCCTGTATGTGTCTTTGATATTGATATTGCTATTTAGATTTTATTTGATACACTGTAGCTGCTATAAACAAATGCATTTCCTTATGAAGTAGTTAATTAAATTTAACAATTTCCAACATTCTTTTTTCTTCTGGTATATTTTTGCCTTTTCCTATTTGTTTATGTTTCTTAATTTGCTTACTTAATTGATATTGGGAGATTTCTGTATGTTCTATAACAGAATATGTAGAAAAAATAAAGCTGATTTAAATAATGACAAAGGCACACACATTGTAAAAAATATGTGTAATATATATATAATAAAGTTTCATTTACATTTATAGTAGAATTATAGAGTGAATAAGTTATTATAATTACATCTTTGAAATAAACTATTTAGGTCTTATTTCTTTTTTTATCATTAGCTCTCTATGGTATACCCTTTGAACTTGGTCCTAATTTGGAAGATTATTCCCATTTAAAAAATGTAAGTATGTTTTATGGTAATGTATGCTTTTTATGATTTCTAAATTGAATTTTTATTATATAATTACAACAGTTTTGGTTAACAACATGCAAAAACAACAAAAATTAATATTACTTGCATTAAGAACCAAGAATAATTATTTCTGAATTACATATGCATTATGAGACCAACTACTTCATATCAAAGTATATTTGTTTATATAAATTTTATTTTCAGATGACTATCCCTGATGTTAAATATAAAACTTTGATGGAAGTTATGAGCGATGTAAGTAAATTTCTTTTCAATTTTCTAAAATATTATTTGGTTATATTCACACTTTTGATGCTTGACACTAATGTAATCAGTTTTTATATTTCCATCCTTTTCCTGTTCATAGAATGATGATGAATGTAAAAGCTAAGCATATGCATTTTCTTTTACAGTACAATTATGACTTCAACGCAGAAAAATCAGCAGCTGCTAGAATGCCTCCTGAGTGATCTAAGCCAGTGTTCTTGCTACATTTGACATAATTACAATACAACAGAGGAGCGTCTGGTGATCATTGCGTGGCTTTGTGTCACACCTGACACAATGTGTTTTATGATGTCACAACAACTGCAATGCCTTAGGGATTTGTGGCACATGGAAACCATAACAAAAACAAGCCACATATATATATATATATATATAATAGATGGAGATGGTGCTTTATGTTGGTGGTGACAGACTCAGCCACTTGTGAGAAATGACTTCAGCTGTGATGTAATGCTTACAGAAGTTTGAAGAGCAATTCCCAATTTGTACCAAACTGTTGTAAATTCTGTACTTTGAAATGTATTCCCTCATTTATTTGATTAATTTAGCTGAAAATTGAAATGAGGGTGAAATGCAAACTGTAAATACCCAAGATCTGTAACTGTAGAAAATGGATATAAAGAAACGTCCCAGGATTGTTGAAAAAGTAATAAGGGGGGCAAGGGTAGGGGGTACCCATCCTACGGACAAGTTATTGACTAATAAAGAAATGGTGGTATATGCCTGCAAGTGGAGAAGTTAGCAATCATTTAGGTTTTATATACAGTTTGATGGTTTATTCAATTTATGTGTTGGCTTAAATTGGTATAAAAACAATGGTAAATTATTGTTTTAAATATGTCCCAAATGAATGTGGAGGATTGAGGTTGTAATTGGCTGTCAGGTGTTTAGTGAATAGGGGATTATTTTTCAGGGACCTTCATTCATTAATTGACTAAATCAAAATGAAGATAAAGAAAATATAGCCTTCAGAAACAATCCAATGAGTATTGACATTTGAACTTATATGTTTTTAACAATTTCAAATGTTAATTAAAAACTATTTCCAGTAAGAGTGAGTTCAGTGCACATTGGTTATTTAAGGGTATTGTGGGAGAAGAGAACATTTTGTATGATAAAAAAAGTGCACTTTCAGAAACAATTTTTATTTTAAGGAAGTCGTGTAAGTATTATAAAAATATGAAATATTCATCTTTTTCTTGAAAACTAATGCTGATATAAAAGTAATCCTGAATTGAATACCAGCCACTAGAAAGCTGTATATGTGTGTTTGCATGTCTTCTATCTTTTAGGGACTCTAGTTTCGATCAAACAATGTGCACTTCTTTAGTATCTATGCTTCCAAAGGTTTCGGCATCCTTTTTTAAAAAAATGGAGCAATTTTCCAGCACCCATAAGTGTATATTGAAGAAATTTCTATTAGTCTTGATAGGGGTCTTTAATTCCACAATCTCGCTTAAAGCTGAAGGTATTGTCATTGCTGGTTGGGTTGTTACAGTCTCCCTCTGGTGGAGGTACACTTTGAGCAATAGGAAATGTATGCGACATGCCCCTGTTAGTCCCAGGGTGTATTTTCTCCAATTTAAGGAGGGTGGGGCTGTTTCTGCTTTTGTTTGTTCGAAAAAAGGGGTGCCCCTGCACTAGTATATGACAAGGCATGATTTTCAGAATGTTTTAGTTTGAAATTAAGGCTTTTACCATTTTCTTTTCAATATTCTTGCCATGAACTGTACAGTGAAAAAGAAATGTAGCAAATGCTGCTTTAGTGAGCAATCATTCTGAACATATTCATTTCGTTTTTATATATTTATTCATTTGCCCATGGGAATATTTGTGATTGTGCTTATGAAAATTATTCTACATATTGCACAGATTTTGTATCAAACTTTTTAGTTAACAATGTGTACTTCCAGTTTCAGCATGCATGTACAGGGTACCCTAAAGTTGATCTGAATATATTTCGATTTTTGAATCCAAGTGTTGTATTTTATTGTATGGAAGGATGTACAGTTGATCAGTATTTTTGTAACAGACTCAGAATTGCAGCTATCCAAGAATATCTGCATCTGAAGCAACTGTCTTAAACATTTTGCTTTGGTGATGATTATTCAGCAACTCATTCATAACAGCAGTATTTTATTATAATCTTAACAAAATGCAAAATCAATACAACAACCCCTGTGTTCTGACTTCTTCAATCAACTTAATGACTATTTACAATCTCTAGTAGGTTTACCTATGTGTTGCGGGACCCTGGGTGTGCTTGCCCTAAAATAAAAAAAAGTATGGAAAAGGCACTGATATATAGCAAACTTACACAAATTCAGTGCCTGTGTTATTTTAGTATGAATCAGATCCTGTACCGTTTAAATGTAAACAAATACATCATTATGGGTAAAAAAAATTGACAGATTTTCAACTGAGAAAAGAAATTTCAACTAGAGTCAGTTTTTTTTCTCCTCCGAGAGGAGATTTTTTTACCAGTTATCTTTTGACATGCAAAAGAAATCAATAAGCTGAAGTGGATGGGTTATAAATCTGGCTTCCTACTAGCTGTATATGTGACTGTATGAAATGTCAATGGAAGAAGAGTTTCTTCTTCCAAAAAGGCCCATGAGAAAATGTTGGTCAAAGTAAGCCCAGGCATGTGTTAAACCTTTCACTTCTAGATGTTAAAAACAATTTACACGCTGTGTGTGAATATCATACTTAAAAAATGGCCTAATGAGATATGATTTGATACAAATTGGTCATTAAGCTCAAAAAATAATGAGGGCGCCAGTGTGATTCAAGCGAAGATAATGTCATAAAATGCACCATTACGAATTTCATATTCTCGGCATGTTCTTTATTTCACTCTGTGATGCTATCAGAATCTTTTAGGTAGAAGTCTTAACAACTTCTTAGGCTGAAATATTTGCTTTTTTTATGAGCAGACACTCTATATCTTTAAAAGTAGCCATCACGTGCAGCTGTCATAACTGTCGGCACCACTTACATGTAGCTTCCTGTGCACTTTTTCCTCGTAAACTCCATAAGTAAGTTCTAACCACAATAATCAATCAGAAAACCTTTGCCTAACGGGGTGCAGCCAAATACTTAAATAAGACCCTTTTCCATTTTGGCTCATGGACTAAAAGGAAAAACGTTACTTACTATTATTCAAGTTAACGGAATTATTCTATGGACTGAAACACCGCTCAAGTTAAAAACTAGCCTGACGGGATTATATTTATTAAGTTAATACATTTGTGAAGTAATTTCTGGATTTTTTCTCAAATTGACTTTTTTGTAAGTGTGACTTTGAGTTCCCATGGATCTAAAGCTCTCTGCTAGTTGTGTTTTATGAATGTCCACAGTAACAATAGTACACAATTAAAATCGGTTGTTATTATGCTATTTAAGCGTTTCGTGATATTGCATCAAAACTGACAAAATCAAAAGCAGTTTTGTGCAATTTTAACGAAATAGATGGATAACGGCGTGACTTATTAATCTCAGACTAACTGGACTGATTTATGGCACCAAAATTCAGTTCAAGTTCGAAAACCAGCCTGATGGGATTATCTTTGTTGGTGTTATCCAGTGTGTGTTTTCTAGATTTTTTTAAATATTTGCGTATTGGTATTTTTTTAGTTGTCTTTGCATTCCCTTGGGTCTGACGCCCTGCGCAAGCTACATTTTTTTCAGAATGCTCAGAGAAACAGATGTACGTAATGAAAATTAAAAGCGAATGTGCTATTTTAAGCATTATATGTTATTGCATCAAAATCGACAAAAGTATTCTAATGTACTTTCATTTTGAAGAGGTTGTTTTTAGACTGTTTTAATGTCCCAGTGACTTTTTCTATCAGTCTTGCCCTTTACCGGTATATTTATATGTATCTGTTTATTTGATAGCTTTGCTGCCTTGTTTGTTATTTACTTACAGCATTTTTTCTTTGTAAAATAACGGAAAGAATGAAGCAATCACACCGATAAAATATTCAAAGAAGCCGAAGATACAAGTACATGTACTACATATATAAGATACAGTGAATATAGGTAGCATAAACAATCTGGGCTATATAGATGATACAGCTTAGTTAAACACATATCCAGACCTGCAAGAGTTACTCACATCAGTCAGTGAAAAAGGAAAACCATACGGAGTGGAAAATGAACAGACAACAGACAATTTGAAAGCTTAGCTAAATAATAAGATCAAGAAACATTAGTATCAGTCTAAGGCTGAGTATCATTAAATGTTACATCTAGTCAACACTATTATACATTTTGTGTACACCCCATAGACATCTTCATTAACAAAAACAACAATGGAAAAACTGTTTGAAATATCACGGACTGAACACAAAAGTAGTAAGGCAGTACTAAATAATTTAAAAGTAAAAACATCATTACTGAACTCCAATGCGAAAGCGGTTGATGTACATAAACATTTAACGAAGAAAAAATCATTTTGAAATTCAAAGATGTTTCTTTTATTCCTATGTGGAATACTGCTGGTTCTGATCCGAGAAGAAAAAAAAAAGAAAAAAATGCAATTGAAATTGCAATATAGAAATACATTTTACGAAAAGGCGTTCCTTTCAGGCGTTTCTGGCATTAAAACGTTGACTGCTGATAAGCGGTATTATAAATTGGCGTGCTACGTTATCATAACCGTAGTTAGATCGAGGCAACACGAGACTTGCCACCTCTCAAATTTAAGAGACTTGTTTTTCTGATAATGCTGTTCCACTCCTCTTTGTGACCGTTTAAATCTTAATGGGCACGTGTGCGCGCGTGCGTGGAGAGACGGAGAGATGGAGAGGGGGACATGGACACGAGAAAACCCGTTCATTTTGAACGCGCCATTTTTTATTAAACCAATGATTTCTTTCTGCTGTTAATAAGCATGCATTACAAATTAGTCAAATTTAAAAATCAGTTTTATCTAAAATTGGCTGTATTGTATTTTAGTACATGGTTTACCTCAAAATACGTTTTTCTCGCGCTGAATACTATTTCGACTAATACAGAGAAGTGTGACACTAAGTTTCCCACCGTGTTAATTGAAAGAGCCCATGTTCAATATCAATCTGTTGAATGAATGACGCGTTCTATCAACTTTTATCAAAATATATATTATATACAAATGTACAGCGATTATATAACCACCTCGGATGCTTTCCTCAAAAGACTATTCAATTTAAAGTCCAATTTGTATATGTCGATTAATTTCCTTAGGCTTTTTAACAATTTCTGTTTAATTTATGAATTAGAGAGACGTTGCCCGCCCTTGAGGTTCAACGCGTTTTTTTTTTTCCATCTTGTAATTTTTTATGATTTTACTGCATCTACAAGCACATGATTCTATAGCAGAGAACTTACCGGAAATCATTTTTAAGATAAACTACCTTTGGTCGCTTACTGAGCATCTTAATAGTTTATAATGTATTTCAAGGAACCCACGTAGTAGGCAATTGAACCTGAAAATCGAGCGCTGATCTATTTTCTATACGATTACTTTGTTTACCTCACCTCTACTCGCTTACCTGAAAAATCAGTGTGGTTAACGTTGGGCAAAGTGATCAAAGGCGTCATGGTGAAAGAATTAATTTGGTTCATAAAAAGGATATTTCAATGTGTGAGATTATTTGTGTACTCCACCTCTACCTGCTCAACTGGGCATACAATATTATAAACATCAAGGTGGGGAGGGGGTTAGTACCAAACGTTTATGAAGGGGCCACCAGAATGACTTAGCCATCACTTGTTAATAATAAAAATAACAGTTCATAAATATGTTACCTAGAGGAGAAACATTATTAAAATGGCAAGTTGCCAGAAGGATAAAATCACTTTATTTTTATATCATACATAATTATAGTATCATATTGCTAATTCTCAAGATTGTAATAAGATTGTTGGGGGGGGGGGGGGAGGGGGGCAAAGGGCAGAGGGGGGTTTGCAGGAGAAAATTAACGGACATCACATATTAAAAGACTGAAACCTGGTTGCAGTTGATCTCACTTTTTATCATTTTTAAAAATGTTGCGGAAAGAGTAACAAAGATGCATTCATCTGCCGTATCTAATAAAGTTGTTTATGACTGTTGTTAATGGTTTATATAACATGCTATTTTACCAAGACACGAGTTATAAGTTCACTTTGACACGCAACATAATAGTCCATAACTTTTTTATCAACTTGACAAATACAATTTTAAACAGATGTGACAGCGTTGCAGTGAAATAAACCCCGTTATGGCTTGCCCTAGGATGCCATTTCAATACATAATGAACGGCTATAAAAGAACTAATGTATTGTTTTGCCACTTATAGTGCCAGGGGGGTCAAAGACCCTAACATCAGAGTTGAAATTGAGTTGTTATAAAGGGAAGTGTTTTCAAACACCGACTGCTGACACGCACGCATCTCAGACGAATTCAACCTATAAGCATCTTTTGTTTCAACATTTTGTTTATATTATGATCGTTATTTTTTATTTATTTTTTATTTATTCATTTTGTAATCTGGCATATTTTGATTTCTTAAAATCTATTAAGGTGAGATCAGGAAAATGATGACTAACTGGGTTTTTTTTTTTTTTTTTTGGACGACTATCGGGGGCGGGGAGGAGGGCTTGGTCCCCCAACCCACCCCTGCACTTTATAACAACGTCATAAGCGCAGGAAGCGCTGAACTAAGGAAACATACAGACTTGACATTTAATATGGAATATTTCAGTTTCAAAGGTATGCCTACCTAGTGAAAATGGTTTTTTTTTTCAAAAATCTCAAATCTCATAATATAAGATATGTAAATGGAGAAGTGTGTATCCAGGTGTGTCGCTACTAAGTACCTGTAAGTGATTACCATGTCTGTAGCACTGCTGCATTATGTAATATGCAGTGATTAAATTGGTTAATGCTCCATTGGGCTGGTCAGAGCTTGGATTTGGCAAAAAGTATCCATATGTCGGCAACTACTGCATAGAATTTGAAATTTTGCATGAAAGCGGTCGGTTTTGCAGAGCGTGAAATGAAATAAGTAAAGTTTCACCGCATTATTAACCTGTGCCAAAATGGCGCGAAAAAGACAGATTTGACAGACAGATAACTGTGTCACACGGAACTGTCCGTACAGTTTTATAGATTTATGCCCGTTATACCTCGTTAGAACACCAGACTGGTTATACCTCGTTAGAACACCAGACTGGTTATACCTCGTTAGAACACCAGACTGGTTATACCCCGTTAGAACACCAGACGGCCTCTGATGAAGCCCCTGTAAATAGTGAAACTGTTTCTCTAATGAATTGGTGACCATGACCGTTTCCGGGGAGAACTCTGAAACCGAGTGGTTTCTTTTATTGGGGCAGGTTTCACCTGCACTGCTTAGGTAGTCAAAGTAGACTTACATGTGTGACAGATATTCTGAAGAGGCCTACGACGAAGCGTGTGCCTCGTCTAGAATGACTTGGGTCATTGACAGCATCATGTGGATATCACAATGGTGCTAAAACACAAATGGTAACCTGAACCACATCAAACACGGGGATAACCTGGAAACCGCTTGACTACCATTTTATAATATAGGGGGTATCTTAGGAACAATTGTAGGTTGCACGATGAAAACTCCGGTTCACACAGAGCTTTGTGGGGCATGAAACTCTTTTACAGATGATAATTTGGAAAATATGGAGATTCAAAATATTGCTTTTTATGGTTGTTGTATGACTTAGTATCATTTTTGGTTCTTTTATTATGTACATTCAATTAAAAAACTGATGAAACAATGACATTAAACCCAGCAAACACATAATATTATTATATGTTTTACCCAAAAAACGTTATGCTCCCGTTATGGTAACGTTATAAAACGTTCTGTATTCGCCTGGAAGAGATTATTTAAAGCTATTAAAACGATTTTAATCTTTAATTTCATTTATCAGTCAGAAAAGTAGGGAAAAACGATGAAAAATGATTTGGAAAAAATATTCCACATTAAATTTCAAGTCTGTACACCCTCATTTTTTCTGAATGGTTAGCCCTGTCTTAAATTTTGTTCATATTCGTGCGGGTTACACCACAAGCTTCACATTTTAAGGAAGTACTGATACATCATTAAACACTTTTGAAGATTTCAAGTGATTTACCTGAAACATCAGACACTCAGTACTGCATGAAAAGGCACTTGAAGATAAAAGATCTACGTGCTCTACATTCCTCTCCATAATCCTTTTTAAATATTTAAGTACTTTTTGAAAAAGGGAAAAACAAAGACAAAAAGTCATTTCTTCTCATCAGAACTCTTCACACGACAAATGTCAAGCTTAATTTTCTGAGGTAACGGTAAAATTGCCATTTTAAAGTTATAAAGGAAAGAGTAGCATACAGAATACGTGTTTTACGCTTTAGCATGCTCGGTTGATTTCCCGGGCGTTTTCTGTTTATCTTTTGTTCAGTATGACTTGAACTGTATTCTCCAAAGAACTCGTGTGCCTTTTACGAATAAAAAATGTGACTGATTTCAAGTATTATCAACATCAAATGCCATAAAGCTTTATTTCGCTAAAACGTAAAGGGATAACAACCCTTCACATGAGAGTCAAAATTTCCACAACTGTAGTCAGTACATAGAAATATAATAATTTCAATTTTACCACCAAAATGGCGGTTATTTTTTTCAAAAAATTAATATACGCTCATTCTGCTATAGACTTGCACCGGATTATCTCTGTGACACATCAAATCGCTCGATAAGATCTAAGGACCAATTATTATTAAAACCTCAATGTACAAGGTTAAAAACATTTGGAGAAAATTCTTTTGAAAATGTGGTCCCGTATTATTATTATTATTATGATTATTATGATTATTATTATTATTATTATCGCAATTATTATTAAATCTGTGCTTGCCTTCGAACCACGTGGACCTTCATAGATCGCTTCCCTCCGTAATCATCTCTAAAGAGATTATTACAAAAATCACACTTTAAATAACAATTGACTAACTTTGAATGTCGGAAAGGATTCGTTAACCACTGGAAATTAGGGAAATTTTGTCGTTTACCCCATTTTTGTGGCACCAAAATAAAGAGTTGTCATCCCTTTAAATGATTTAAATGTCTTAAAAGCCTTTTGTTTTAATTGGGCATATTTGTTAAAGAAATCATTAGGTTATATCTGTTTAATGACTATGTGTCATTAACTGAGTGTATTTGACAAAACTGAACAATTGGAGCTCGATTTTTTAAACTGTTAAAACAGTTAGACAGTTTTAGAAGACACAATAGAGAAATTGGATAAAAATCAACAAAATAAATGTTTTATTTATCATAAAAATCAGACTTCTTTTACCCCATCGTAAAAGTGCACCGTAAGAGTGTTTCTTTTTCAGGAAATTATCCTTATTTTATCATAAGGCAGACTGCAGTCTACAGACTCCTGGCGCTTGTTGTTAATGAAAAATGGAGATAAGAACCTACAAATGCTTTTGATATGTTGTTTCAGGCGATCAAGACAGATTCATACTTAAGTAAATAGCTTATGCGGTAACAAATTTCACACTGAAATGCAATTTATTGCAGTTGTCGTTTGTTCTTGTTTCGTGCCAGTACGTAATCTCATTAATATAAGTGAAAAGAAGTTGTGATTTCTCTCACCAAAAACGCTCAACCTGTGATAAGATCAATTTAAATATCTTTAACTTCTTTAGAAAAAGAAGGAATACCTTTATAACATGCAACTCGTTGGTATATAAATATACTCGGATTATGAACACGTATCGCACATCCCAAACTATTTTGTCGTGTCACCGTAAACAATGAAGCTGTCCGTGCTGGTGCTCCTTGCTGTTCTGGCTGCGGCCACTGCTTATAAAGGAAAACCTTACTACCCTTTCCCCGGAC
>NW_019775739.1:203548-231147 GCF_001039355.2 Lingula anatina | reverse complement strand
AATGCAGAGACCATACAACGTTTCGCTGTCAGTGTGGATCGCAATATAATAAAGATAAAATGTTCTGGTGCTTACATTTTGATGAAAGAAAGTAGATAAGTAAGTCTTCAATGAAACGATTATTTTTCATTTTCTCAGCAAAAACACGTTATCTATAAATACGCATTCATCGCAGGGTTCTCCCGGAATCAGTACGATGGCTGCTCGCTCAGGGTCGACATGACGAGGCAAAGGCAATCATTACAAGAGTAGCTGCCGTCAACAAGGTTACACTGGATCCAGATGTACTCGATGACTTTTTGTTAAAGGGAGACCAGGAGAAGAGGGTGACGCACACTCCTGTTGATTTACTGAAAACCTTGGATAGGGCTAAAGTGACACTTAATATCGCTTTGGTCTGGTAGGTTGAGCGTACGTTATGCTTTCCAATGAAATCCAGCAATTGATATGGTTGGTAATAGGTTTTATTTTGACATGTAGCATAAAAAACTTCTGGTAATAAAAAACATCTATATATTATAACTAATATCATACCGGAATGATTTCTCGTAGTATGGGAATTATGTATTTTTATAAGAAACTTGACAAAGCAAGTCTCTAGCATTTACGAACCTACACGTTTATTTTCCAGATTGTTGTGACTAAACTTCATAGAGTATTTGTCAATTTTTTATTACGATCAATTCACTGAGCACGTTTTAGGTCTTACATTTTCATATTTCAGGTTTGTGAACGCTTTGGTATATTATGGCCTCTCATTTGGTACTCAAGCTCTCGGAGGCAGTTTTTACCTCAATTTTGCACTTATGGGCTTGGCTGAAATTCCGGGACAATTTCTGGTGTTATTCGTTTTGGATAGGATAGGGCGTCGAAAGATTCTTTTCATCTTCATGGCAATTGGTGGACTAGCATGTGTTTTTGCTGTGCTCATACCGAATGGTGAGTCCAAAATGCAATTAAAATACCTCAAATATCATATACATCTTCAGTTTCTAGCCAATCATTGGAAAGGAGTATTCTGGTGAATGGTGTACAGCAGAGAACAGTTGTTAAAAAAACGACGAGGTTTAGAGAGCCAAATAAATCATATGCCCCATTTAACAATTACAAAACACCGTAATGACAGTAACCAAATGCGCCTCTATCAGCCTAGTTTAACGTTAATAAATCCTCGGAGAGCATATGTAGACTTTTGAGCTTGAGAGCATGTGATCGAAAATATTTTTGATTCAAATAAAGAAAAAAATCAAATATGATTCACTGCAATAATTATCAAGATCCTTGCGTCTCATTTAATTCATCATTTTGAACATATAACTACGTTTGGTCGTGTCTTTTGGCATTTTAGCCATTTTTATAATTACAGGGCATCACAAAAAAAAAAAAAAAAAANTTAAAAAAACGACGAGGTTTAGAGAGCCAAATAAATCATATGCCCCATTTAACAATTACAAAACACCGTAATGACAGTAACCAAATGCGCCTCTATCAGCCTAGTTTAACGTTAATAAATCCTCGGAGAGCATATGTAGACTTTTGAGCTTGAGAGCATGTGATCGAAAATATTTTTGATTCAAATAAAGAAAAAAATCAAATATGATTCACTGCAATAATTATCAAGATCCTTGCGTCTCATTTAATTCATCATTTTGAACATATAACTACGTTTGGTCGTGTCTTTTGGCATTTTAGCCATTTTTATAATTACAGGGCATCACAAAAAAAAAAAAAAAAAACGTTTGGAGAAAAGTCATTTTTCATTTTTGTTTGGCTTCAATAAATAATCGCCATCTTGCATTCCAGACATGCAATGGCTGACTGTAACACTGGCTTTACTGGGGAAGATGGAAATAAGCACCACCTTTGCTGTCATCTATATGGTTACTAGCGAGATCTATCCCACTGTGATAAGGTCAGTTGCATCACCTTCCGCGACATGAAATGGTGCCTTTTAATTTATTCACTTTACTTGTCCGTTCTCACTTGAGCACGTCAAATAATTAAGTATAACATGCAAACCCTGGCCATTTTTGCACACATAGAAGGTTCAAAATAAAAATCATTATTCTTGAATTAATATGAAATTGGTATTTTGCACCTGAATTACTAAACGACGTACCCATTGAACATTGCTATTCACATGATCAAGGTCCATAGCTGATGTATCGCGGTATTTAGTCTCCAAGTCACTATTTATCATCATTCTTGATTTAGTTATAATTGTTTTCATTAGTTGTAATTGGTTTCAATACCAAATTGTTAGAATCACACGGGGCTATTTTTTTCTCAGGCACGTCAGCTTAAGCTTCCATTCCTCTATTGGACGGTTAGGTGGTCTTTTGGCTCCTCAGATTCTCCTCTTGGAAACTGTCTACAAGCCGTTGCCGTTCATAGTAATTGGGTTGTGTTCCGTGACCGCCGGAGGGCTGGCAATGTTGCTGCCAGAGACCCTGGGAAAACCCCTGTCTCAAACCATGAGCGCTTTCGACACGGTGATAAATGGAAGGTTGGTATGCATTTTCAACTACTTCTTTCTGATTTTAATATTGCGTCTAACAGCTAAGACAGATTAGGCACTGAACATTTTGTTATGACATAAAATGTTTTAAATGAATATGTACATGTTATATGAGAAGTTAAATTTTCATTGCTCTCTCATTGTTGCTTCAATTGGCTTTATTTTCTTACATGTATTATTATTATAAACAGAACAACAACGGTCCAGAATCAAGAGGGATGACTAAAACATACTGGCGTTAGCAAAGAAAATCCTAAGGCAAGAAAACATCTCATTACGACTGTTCGGATTGCTGCTTATGTAACTTATCCTTTTTATCGCCCATCTCAAATCTTCAAGGAGGAAAATTATTAATCAAAAATGGATGAGCCAGACTTTGTTAAGAGAGGAACGAAGATAAAATGTGGAACACAGCGAAGGGAAGAGTGTTTAGGTTTGAATTTGTTCCACATGTTACACATTTTTTCGGGAGTGGGTGGAACGGAGGGAGAGGAGAGACGTTTAGGACCCTCTTAGCGTACCAGGATTTTGGTACAGGGAAGAAAGTAAAATGTGAAAAAAAATATTATTTTTGTCTTTTTATCGACACTTTATTTACTTGGGGTGGGGGGAGAGAAGGGGGAGAAAGGGCCACTGGTACATTGTATGTCCGAAAAGGGGGTCCTATGGGTCATTACGACACACCGACTACCAATGCCCGCTTGCTCAATACTGAAATGTTTATTCTGGTAAAAATTCAGTATCAAAGCTCCGGTATATTTTGTAATGGAACGAGGTGACAACTGTCAATTTTTCAGCTAAAAACTACTTCAACTTGAGTATGAATTCGCTGCTGTATTTGTGATATTTTGCATGGCAGACACAGAAGATCCGTTTGTTTCAACGGGAAGCTATATAGATGGCATCTACACTGGAAAAGTAAGAAAAAATCTTTTAAAATTGTATTATCATTTACAGATGTATTACTTCTAATAAACGGAGCTTCTGTGTCATATTTAAGAAAGACATATTCACTTTCCGTGTACTGCAGCATTCTAGTAACAATGCATCAACATGTTTTAAAAGCACTTGCCTTTAGCTTGTCATTTTAGACTATGCATATATTACGGGAAAACTCTGAATGAAAAAGTTTCAACTTATATATATGTATATGTGAATAGGAAATAAACAATACTCAGTTAAGATTTATATTTCATTTATATAAACTTCAAGTATTAAATTATTTACGATATTATACCTTGACTTGATTTATATGGTGTACACTGAGTGCGAGCGGTACTACAAATGCAACTAATGACGCAGTAATACCTCGCACTGCAGGGAGAGCAATGTAGAAAAATAATTACGTGATTAAAGTATAAACAGAACAATTCAAAATGAACCAGTCACGAATAATGAATACATGTATATTGGGTCAAATAAACTTTCTCATTAGCATGATGTTAAATCAATCACGCTTTTGATTACACTTTAGTATACATGTACGTTAGATTAAAAACTCAGCAAGTTAAATTTCACCCGTTTTACATCTGCCTAATTGTGCAAAAGAAGTACATAATGGTGGCGATGTAAAGGAATGTGACGGAGTTACTGCCGCTTAAGAACTGCTGTGGACTGGTTTGAAATAATGGTGATAATAAAAGCAATAGTCACGCATATCAAATAAGCATGATGGCCCTAATAGTCGGTGTTGATGCACTCAGAACATTGTGTTCACAATGTCGCCCTACAGGGGATTGTGTTAACTGTGACATTTTCCTCGAGGCTCTAAAATCTTAACGTTTTTAAAAGATACGATATCCCCTTGCTCATAGTAAGGGCGCATTGACCACTGAATGACAATAATTTAATTGAAATAAGAAACCCAATCGAAATCAAAAGTTAGTTGTGCTCTACTTCCTAGTTTAAGCAAGGTCCTTTAAGGACTCTAAACATCGTTACAACTGAAGCATGTACCATAAGACATCAAACAAAAGTCAGATATGGGCATATCCGATTGCAAAAACTGCACATGACAACGAATTACAAGCTTCGTGACACATATTCATATCATATAACCGGTATTTTTACATGTATTTTCCGCCCAAAATGCCGGAAGACAAAAACATTATCTTATCATGCCGTCAAAAAATTCCGCTTTAACTTGACACTCAAAGATCCACTCCCGTATACTTCCAACTAAAAGTGATCAGGCAGCTTCACGTCTTACACCATTCGACGTCATCTGACGTGCACTTCTGGCACATTTCTTTCTCCTCCAGTTTCCCTTTATTCAATTCCACTGAGGTGCGGAAGAAGAGGTGTTAGTGGATATTAACTAGTCCCAGGCTCTGGACATTTCATACTGGTACGTGTTGAGATTTCGAGATGAATAGCGTTAAGGGATCGCGTGAGGATGAAAATATAATGAATTTACATAAAAATATAACGATAGAAGCAAAAAAAAGCGCAAGAGAAGACACTCTTTGACCCCATGTCCCATTTATGCTACGAACCGTAGTAGTAAGTATGCAGTAAGTCAGTCAGGACAAAAAGATGGGTTGACCTATATTATGTATCGCAAAAAACTGCTGTATATCATGTCTATGTCTAACCCAAATTATTGCAGAAACACTATTTTATATTATATTAAAGTATACTTGTACACATGCTCATAGGTAATCTCTGTTGTGACAGGATAACAGTGCTCCCCGCTTGTCCCCGTCGCCTGGTTCTCAAAGAATTTTGTCGCAGGAGTGTCACTTTGGGAGTCGCCGTGGACGTGTTCATGAAAGTTTGTCGGTAAGATCCCTCAAAAACGCAAATATATATAAATCTGTTTATGAATTACTCGATGTTTATTAATGTTAGATATATTTATGTATTTCAATTATTTTTTCTAGTACAAATTTGCTTTTGTAGTTTTTGTACTCTATTGTCTCCATGTCTTTGTATCAGTGCGTGTAGGTACCAGTGCAACGAAACTGAAGGTCCGTGTAACAGAGAGTCCGCCCTCCAATTAGTTATAATGGTTAGGGTTAACTTGACCTTAGTCAAAATCTTGGGCTGGGCTTTCCTGTACAAAAGAATGGGAAACGAACTCTCTATCATGGGGACAATAGAGTGCCCTCTGTCACGTTACACCGATATGCTGGCACTAACCCTCAACTGAACGTCGGCCATTAACATCAATTTGGCCCTGCTTTTTTCAAAGTACGTCATTCATAAAGGGTGGTAATGATTTTTTGGTTTTAATCATAAGAAATATTTTTTTACATTGGAGTCAGTTGCAGTCATTAACATGTACTCATATTTGACGTAATGCCAAATGGTCATTAAATAGTGTGAAAAAAGAAGAAAAAAAGCCAAAATATCAACAACATTAATTTCACGTTTTGGGTTATATTACACCTTACGATTCAACTAACAGAATAAAGTATAAGTCCAAACCTGTGGTTCTCAAAAGGATAATGCAGTGTTGAATTCCTTTTGTCAGTGCTTTGAATAAAATATTGCTCTAGTTCAAAATAAAGGAAAAAAAGTAGGCCCTACACACTCTGTTTAACACAATAATGACAGTATTAGCAGTTTCCATGATTTGTTTTTTGCGTGCCAGCGTTTCGGGCATACTAAAAAGCCTATGGTATTATAAAATATGTGGATAGGTAGCAGTGCAGCAAGGTTCGCGATAGACACCACGGACTCAAAACGGGTTCCGAGACTAAGAGACCATTCCCAGACCCTATCGTACAAACTTGGATCGATCTATCTCCTTGGGGATTCTCGCTAAATTGCAATCAACTTAAGCGGGTTAGTTGTCTATCACGCCCACTGAGACTGACAGGGTGTAATTAACTATCGTTTAGCAGATACAGCAGGCGTGCCAGACATCTAAGCCGCCTAAGCTGAAAGTAATTTAGCGAGAAACTCCTTGGATGTGGACCGATCCCGTTAGATCGATCTAGGTATGGAAAACCAGTCTTAGTTTTTATCCTTTCATGTTACGTGTTTTAGGAAACGAATCCATCATTTATTGCCATCAACAAATTCGATTCTTTCAGATACATTGAATCTACGACGGGTCAGGAACCTACAAGTTAACTAAACAGCAATGCATTACGACGATCTTTTAGTGATACTTGGAGAGTTTGGGACCTACCAGAAACGCCAGTACCTCCTAATATGTGCCGTGGCGATGGCGGTTGCTACAGTGGTGCTGAGTATTGTATTTTATAGCGCCGTACCGGAACATCACTGCAAGGTACCGGACGCTTACGTTGACTACCTGAACCTGAACTATGGCAATGTGTCACAGGACGAATTGTTAAACCTCACAATACCGTGGATACAAGACGATGATGGGACACTTCACCGAAGTAGTTGCAAAATATATGACTACCAGAGCTGGACTGAACATCTAAACTTTTTCAGAAGTGGTGCTAACTCTGTGAATAATGGTAGTAGGGATGATAGAAATATAACGGTAGGATTGGTGAAGGGAAATATCAGTGAAGTAGCCTGTCCCGAAGGACGAGTGTACAGCCAAGAGGAATTCACGGCAACCATTGTGTCGGATGTAGGTAGATACATTTTCATGGTGCAGTGTAGTGTAAAAATGTCATTTTAGTCACTTTCGGATAATTCATGATTGACAGTGCATTTTATTTTGTTTAAAGCTTTTTGATAAGTTTTCTTTTTGGGGGTTTCTATACTTTACGTCACATTATGGCACAAAGCTTATATGCATGGCAATTTTTTCTCTAGCTTCGTTAATGTGCTTGCTGCAATTTTTATTTACTTTATATATATATATATATATATATATATATAAAGCTTTAATTTTTTTCAGTTTGACTTGACGTGTGAGAGCAAAGTTATTCTAAGCACGTGTAAGTCTATATTTTTCATGGGAAAACTTGTCGGTGCCATTCTCTCCGGAATCCTATCTGACAGGTAAACGACACGATTTTTCTTTCTTTTTTTAATTTCTGTAGTGTTGTTTGGAAAAATGTTAAAAACAATTAACCATCTGCAATTCATCAGATATGGTGCCAACAAGAACCTCTTCCTCCTTTTTCACATTAATTTACCATCATACTGTAGTTCTATAACCTTGCTAGGTGGAATGCACCTTTTGTGATTAGATCATGACATGGAGAAGATTTCAAGCATTCGTGTTCATTTCACGTTGGTTTCAAAATATGATCTGACATGTAACTGTGTCAAATTCGTTGAAAAATGTTTCTATTCTTTTGATATCTGTTTAATTTTCATTAAAGGTTTGGCCGGAGACCCATTTTCTTGATAGCGGTGTGTGTACTAGCCTTACTCGGAACCTTACTTATGTTGTCTCCAAATATCATCATCTACACATTGATATATACTTGTATATGGATGATCGAAATACCCGTATTTTTGACGCCCTACACAATAGGTACGCTTTGACAGAGCGGTGCAGTAATGACAAATCTGACACCTAAATGAGGTTAAGTGCAGTTTAGTACTACCCACCTTGGACCTAAATAGAGTCCAAGTACCCACATACAAAATTAGATTCAATTACCTAACTGCTTTACACGTTTACAGTAGTATTTGTCAACTACGAGTATAATGATATATAGAGACATCAGTGTTCACTTTGAAATCAAACTTCACCACGACTCTGTGCGGCGGCTTAAATGTCTGCACGCCCATTGAAGCTGCTGGGAGGGGGGTAATTAACTTTCGTGCACGCTTTAACTGAACGCGATTTAGAGAGAATCCACTCTGAGATAGATCGATCCTGCTTGTACGATAGGATTATGGGAATGGTCTCTAGCATGTTTTGGTAGCTACAGTAGTATATTTTAAGGTGTACCAGGCATTTTGAGCAACAGTGTACTTTCTAAGTGTGATTCAAATTTAAGTACAGGGATTTTTAAAAAAAATATGTTGTTTTTCTAGGAATGGAATTTGTAGGCAAAAGTAAAAGGAGACTGGCAGGGTTCGGCAACATGGCAGCGTATAGTATAGGATATTGCGTACTCTCCCTGTACGCATATTTTGTGCGGGATTGGAAATACCTGGCGCTGACGATACATTTACCTTTGTTCCTGTTCTGTCTTTATTATTTGTAAGTACTGTAATACTGTTGCTCTGTAGAAATAATTCTTTTCAAATTGATGTTTGTATGAAAAAAGATGCAGGAAAGGCATGAAGAATGTAGATCATTAAATTGAAATGACTTCATTTTGTCCTTTTGATATACTATTTTGATTACTATTCTGATGCCAATTCAATTTACGGAGATCCAGCGATTTTTAAAAATTAGTACAGAGCGTGACTTCAAAGACCCGTGCAAAGCTACCATGCGATATACAGAGATTGTTGACTAATTCGGACGTCCTTTTGAGTGGCATGGGTGGAAATTGTAAAATCAAATTTAAATTCTGGGGAAAAAAGAAAAAGCCTTGGTTTTACCTGTTATGTACTAAGCATCAATGTCATGGCTATACACCTAATTTCTATTTTTGTTTAAATATTTTCATCTTTCGCTAGTGTTTTTCCGGAGTCAGTTCGCTGGCTGTTGTCGCACGGTAGAAATCAAGAAGCGGAGGTTATCATCAACAAAGTGGCCAAAGTGAACAAAGTAGAACTTGAGCAGGGAATCTTGGAGAAATTATTTGAGGAAAAATCGGAAATGCAGACCACACTCCACACGCCAATAGACATGTTTCGGACGTGGGATAGGGCAAAGATCACGTTGAACATCTGCTTTAACTGGTAAGTCTGAGCGAGTATGACGATATAAAAAAAATCATGGGCTCTCTTGGCTGTTCATCGTGTAAAATACATGTATATAATGGTTATTTCTTAAATATTAACTTAACCTTCATTTGGGTAAGATTGAGTATTAACAGTACAAAACAAACAAACAAACATAAAGATATACAAAAAAAAAAAAAACAATATTAATTTACTTATATTTAGTTATTATTTTTTTTTTACTCATCAACATACACATAGACTTTATAAATCCATCAGTTGCATAAAATGAAAAATAACCTACATCCACCAAATTTTCAAAATCCAATAATGTTTAAAAGGTGCCCTGATTCTTAAATATTACAGGAAATTTGCTTTTAACAGAACAAATGATTCAATTTAAAGCCCATTAATGGGGGAATTTCGTTCAGCGCAATTATCTACCTTTTCTCATTATTTTCTTAGGATGGTCAATTCAAATGTGTACTACGGCATTGCCTTAAACACCCAAGGCCTAGGCGGGAATATCTATCTTAACTTTGCCCTACTAGGACTCGCTGAACTTCCTGCTTTTGTTTTAGCTTTGTTGCTATTGGACAGAATAGGGCGCCGCAAGGTGGCACTGCTGTTCTATAGCGTTGCTGGGATCGGGTGCATTTTGTCAGGAGTGCTCCCTTCAGGTTTGATTTTCTTATTGGTATTTCTATGTTATTTAACGGCGACAAATAAAGAGATATCTCATGAAAGTCAATGTCTTTGAGCTCATAATACGGACAAGTCTGTTTGAAAAAATTTAACTTACATGATATTCCAAAATCCATCGTGTATTGTCAAATTGAAGTGAAATTTGGATTTTTTCCAGAATTGTGAGAAATGCCACAGTGACTTCCTCATATTATTTAACTGTCATATTTTAACCAGATATTTTGGTCGAATAATAATAATATACATTCCTTTATGTACATGTACCCAGTACCATATTTTTGAACTGGAGTCTCTCTCCTGAATCTTGTTTGTGATATCTGATTCTCATTCCTCTCCAGATCTTGAATGGCTCAGTATCACCTTTGCAATAATCGGTAAGATCGGTGTGGGAGGCAGTTTTGCTGTCATCTATCTGATTACTGCTGAGATTTACCCCACCGTAATGAGGTAAGTTGACACAGTGACACTTGTCATCCACGGATTGAAGAAGGGTTATTAAGAATTGGCATGGTTAAAATTATAAATTTATCAAATCGAAGTGAACAAGACTGCAAAATCACTGAATATATTGCATCAAAGCGACTTTATTGTTAGCATGGTTAAATCAAACACGCTTTAGAACACAGTTAAATATGTGTTAAACTGAACTCACCAGTAACTTAAATTGCATCTTTTTTTCGATTTGCCCAAATGTGCAAAGTAGCACGATATATTATTTATATATTACGTGCAATCATTCCAGAAACCTCAGTCTTGGGTTCTCCTCGGCAACGGCACGTGTTGGTGGTGTTCTTGCTCCCCAAGTTCTCTTACTTAGCAGCGTCTGGGGTCCTCTTCCCTTCGTCGTTTTCGGAGCGGTCTCCATCCTTGCCGGCCTGCTCATCATGTTGGTCCCAGAAACTCTGAATCGACCACTTTGCCAAACCGTGGATGACTTTGACATCAGGATCAGCGGGAGGTAAACTGAACAGCTTCAATAAAATTATATGCACGGTGTATTCACGTTTCGACTTTCATAGGAAGTTTATTCGTTTACAAGACGGCATGAAGGTAGCGTCTGTTAAAGCGATCCCACCAGGATAGTTGATATTCATGAGGGTGTTTTGTCTATAACCCCAGGATGATGCTTCCATGCATCAAGCATCTATTCAGTAAACATGAGGTTTAGCTGTGATTTTAAAACATGCAATCTGACATGTTTCAGAGCATTTGGCCTTCTTGTTTACGTTTAATTTTCAGGACAACTTATAGTGGTGGCGCTTCAAAGGAAAATGGTGGTGTTTCTGTCACAGGAGAGGGTCTACGAATGTGTGTAGAGGACGAGGAAGGCGCAGAGGAATCGCTCCAGACTGGTGTCCAATCATAATTGTTATCAAAATGATCGTAACGCGGACCGAAGCAACAAAATAAACCCTTGTAGAGCACAGGAATATTACAGTTGCAGGTTCAGTTTATGCGCAATTTAAAGGTGAAATTGAAAAAGCCTGACTGTGTTTGCAGTCTCGCTGTTTCGATTGCCTTTGCTTTGTGCTGTCGTCAGAGATAAATTTCGATTGGTTTATGGACCAAAAGGCAGTTGCCTCGGACTGTGCTAAAACGGTCTTTATTTGGTCTAGTTCAGAGGATTCTCTTTGTATATATAGGGTTTAACTGTACGGTCATTTTGCCCAAAAGTTATCCCCCTCTCTTTACAACGAAATAAAAAATCTCCACTAGGCAAGGTAATGAAAATGTTGCAAAAATGCATCGAAAGTCGTAGAAAGGTCAAGCGTGTGCAATGAAAGCATATTCTTTGGCGACAATGGGCCGATATGATATTTTAATTTCAATTCTTGTATTTTGACTGAGAGTTCAGATTTTTTCGAAAGCGAGGCAAAAAGCATAAACAACGGACGACCACGTGACAGCATTTACAAATTGGACTTCATAAAGTTATAGCGTAATAAGCACCGAAAGACTTTTATATTTATCTTAAAAAGCTTCGATTATATGAAAATAAAACTGTAAAATACTGTAGAATTTAGAATATCGTTAAATGAACTTTTTTGCCTATTGCCTATTACTTTAAGTTGATATTTTGTAAAAATAATAGAGCTCAAACACGTAAATTTTTTATATGGCCTGCGTGACAGGTACTTCTGTAACGAGCCCCAGTCGTATGGCAACTAAGCACAGATCACGTGTTCTGAGGTGGCACCCGTGATGTAACTTTTCTCAGCCGGTTGCCTTGTTATTGTTCGTGTGCTTCTTTGAACAATATGTTTAAACTGTGTCGCCTTCTGGAGGATTGTGTTAGCTGTAACATCATCCTCGAGGATGTAATTGCGCTCAATCTTGTAGGTCTTGTGTATCTGAAAATTGCTGCTCTGTCCATTTTTAACGATAAAGATGTTTGTTTTTAATCTTTACGATAGTAATGAAAACATAATTTATTAGATTCAATTTCAATATTGGATTTAAAAGACTAATTTAGGGCTATAGCCGTTTTGATGTACCGGTCACAGGAGCTATTGTAGATATTAATCTAAAACATCAACCATTTCTCTCGTTTTGTAAAAGAAATTCGGTAATGCTATTAACAACGCCTGTAGAATTTGGCAGCTTTCCACTCAACTGAGAAGTTGCAAAACAAGTTCGGAGATACATGTACAGCACCATGCGTGCATTCTCAAATAACTGTCTTCTAGCAGATTTGTTTAAATATGTGTAACAGGAGCAAAGGGAAAGGGGAGCCTGTTGGTCAGAATAAATTAAAGTGTTCAAGTAATGTTTAAGGGAGGGACTTGTTCATGCTTCTGATATTTATGCTTTTGACGCCCTTGAAAACTTTAAAGGAACTAGTATAAATAAGCCAAAACAATCTCCTGCGACACAAATACTATGAGAATTATGCCTCAAACCAATCCCTATACAATAGTCTAACGTACGTTGTCGTCTCTAATGAGTTCACAGGTTGACTCTTCTTGCTGTAGAATAGAATTAACCAAAGGACGCACAGATTTTTTTCATCACTGTAAATCAGTTAGTTAATGGAACGTCACATGGGGTTGATAAATGCCACGTGATAATGAAAAAACCCTTCGTCACCATTTTCATGACAAGATAATGTATATCTTTATTTCTTAAAAATAAGAAGAAACACTAATTAAAATCACACATCAGAGTATCTACTTAGTTCTGTAGCGCTTAAGCAGGAGGGAATGGGATCATGGATATGCTGATATAAACAATCTGGACAACAGTTAATTCATTATATATAAGATCGAACAAAAAATTACTGCTTGTCTAGTCATGGATGCGTGTGCGCGTTTGCTTGGATACAAGTAAAATCGTGTTAGAGATCCTTGATTAATGTTCATAAAGTCCCCATAAACACAATCTTGGTGTCTTTGGCGCACGTCCCTTGAAAAGCTTCCTCACTCTCTCTTTCTCTCTTGACATCTTATAGTCCATTCATACTTCTTTCTCTGCGATAGAAACGCCGTCAATTTTCTTTCCAGTGTCGTCATTATGAGTTGTGCTAAATAATTTAAAAAAAAACCAAATGCAATCTTGTCGTTACACAAATTGTTTTTTGCATATAAACTGCCCTGGAACCCTTTTTCTTAAACAATACCCCTATACTTATTTCTTAAACAAATAACAATCTAGTAAATTGGATGTAAACATTAAATGGGCAAATCAATGAACTAAAGCTGTTCAATTTACCTCCCGCTGATCCAATCGTCAAAGTCCTCCACGGTTTGGCAAAGTGGTCGGTTCAGAGTTTCTGGTATCAACATGATAAGCAAACCAGCGAGGATGGACGCTGCCCCGAAGATGACGAAGGGAAGCGGACCCCAGACGCTGCTGAGTAAGAGAATTTGGGGAGCAAATATACCCCCAACACGTGACATTGCCGAGGAAAAGCCAAGACTGAGGTTTCTGGAATAAAAAAGCGTCAGGCGATTATTCTTTAGCACGAACTCAAAGGCAGAAGGACATCTTTTAATCATATTACTAGGGCATTAAGGCACTCTATTTGAATATGACAACAATTAATGGACAATGCTACAACGCATAGAACACGGAAGGCTTGTTGTCTCAACATTGTAGCCAAGTGGTTCACTTAAGCTGAAAGTATGTTTTATTAATATAAATTGAATATTTGTCTTGTGTCAAATACGCGCATTGGTTAGATTTAACTACTATTGTCAGGTTTCGCTTTTCATCGTCCATTTTAATTAACTTTGATGATTACTGTAGTTCAGTTCCCGGTAGTTGTCATTGCGTTCCCTTACCTCATGACAGTGGGGAAGGTCTCGGCCGTGATGAGGTAGATGACGGCAAAGCTTGCTCCTATACCCACCTTACCGATTAAGGCAAAGGTAATACTGAGCCATTCAAGATCTGAAGAACACATATATAGATGGGCCAGTGAAAGCAATGCAGTTAAATGTAATATACTGTATATTATATTCAAGTCTACCATAGGTGAAGAAAGGTTGGTGACCTGTTGGCTGGACTACAGGAAAATTACTGAAAAGAGACTTATGAAAAATTCTGGACAAAAGTTAATCCTGAAATAGCCTTGATATTATACACCTGTATGCACGTATTTCATTAATCTTCATTGAAAAAAAGCTTATTCTTATATCTGTAGTCTTCTAATGGCCCTATGTGTCATTTATGACACAGCTACTCGTAAAAATATTGCTTTACCTGCAGGTAGAACTCCAGACACAATGCATCCACACCCAGCAATAGTCAGCAACAGTAGTGACATCTTGCGGCGCCCTATTCTGTCCAATAGCAACAAAGCAAAAGCAAAACCCGGAAGTTCAGCGAGTCCTAGTAGGGCAAAATTGAGATAGATATTCCCGCCTAGGCCTTGGGTGTTTAAGGCAATGCCGTAGTACACTATTGAATTGACAACCCTAAAAGAAGAGGAAGTTTCACCAGTTGTGGAAAAATACTGATGAAGATCTTGATTTTCACCAAAATGCTAAATTCGTATTATTGGCTCGGCTCTAAATTTTAGAAAGTTAAATAAAACCATACAAAGTCCTCTTTATAAATAATAACAATATTAATGTATACGTAAAGTACTCCTGACAAAAGTTTCCACGTGTTACTGTAAACTGCCCAATCTTACCAATTAAAGCTGATGTTCAACGTGATCTTTGCCCTATCCCAAGTCCGAAACATGTCTATTGGCGTGTGAAGTGTGGTCTGCATTTCCGACTTTTCCTCAAATAATTTCTCCAAGATTCCCTGCTCAAGTTCTACTTTGTTCACTTTGGCCACTTTGTTGATGATAACTTCTGCTTCTTGGTTTCTACCATGCGCCAAGAGCCAGCGAACCGATTCCGGGAAAAAACTAAATGGTGCAAAGTAATGAAAAATAAAAACATACAGAAGATACGATCAACACTTCACTCAATAATAATAATACTAATAAGAAGAAGAAGAAGAAGAAGAAGAAGAAGAAAACAAAAGCTAATAAATCAATAAGATGAAAGATAAGTAACTTTATTCTCGATAGACAAAAATGGAGACTAAGTTTATTTGAAATTGCATTATATCTAATCTTTTTATATCGTAAGAACAGTTAACAAAACCAAAATGAATTGATTCAATTTTGCAGACCTGCCAAAGAAAAAAAATCGATTGACTCAAATTAAAATAATTCTGGCACTTACAAGTAATATAGACAGTACAGTAAACCAGGGAGGCTAACCGTCAGGGCAAGGTTTCGCCAATCCCGCACAAAATATGCGTACAGGGAGAGTACGCAGTATCCCATGCTAAAAGTTGCCATATTGCCAAATCCTGCTAGTTTTCTTTTACTTTTGCCAACAAATTCCATTCCTAAAGAATCAAAACAAAAGATGAATGAGACAGTTTGGAGGTCTGAAGCGTCCCTGCATATCATTGTTTAAACATTATTTCGGTATGATCTTAGTCAAAATAAAATGTTCATGTAGTATGGTTGTTCTGAGCTTTGATTTTAATACTATTAACTTGTAAAACATTTAGATAAAGGTTGGTGATATTGAGTAAACGCAATACTGAATCATTACCATTCTGAATAGTGAACTAATTCGTTCCTACTAAGATGATCTTCAAATATCATATTTCCTACGTTACGCACCTATTGTGTAAGATGTCAAAAATACAGATCCCTCAAAGATCCCTTGAATGCCATAAATGACCGTGTATACGAAGATGTTCGGGGACAACATAACCAAGGTCCCGGACAAGGTTTGAAGACAGACAGAGAACAGGAAAGTAGGCCTCCTCCCAAACCTGGAAATATATGATTAAATGAACCCCTATTGGATACTAGTTTCTTTAAGGTAATTCTTGCACGACGCACACCATAATAACATGCTGTGATTGACCTCTCAGAGAACATGATATGTATTGCAGATAACCAATTGTTTTAAACACTGTACGTACCAAACTAAACTGTGTCCAGGACTCTGTGACCAAATTTTACCGAACTAAAGAGCACCATTAGCGCTTACCTGTCAGATATGATCCCAGAGAGAATGGCACCGGCAAGTTTTCCCACGAAGAATATCGACTTGCACGTGCTTAGAAACACTTTATTCTCACATGTTAAGTCAAACTGAAAAGAAAAACATACTATACTGTAGTCACTTAAGAAAACACCACTCCAGTAGTAAAAACAGCAATACTTAAACGTCCTTTGGAAATCTCAGAATAAAAATTCATTTAATGTTATAACATCCAATTCATATTTTATGTAATAATAAAAAATTAATAAAAGTTTGTGTTGATGCAGTACCGTTTAATTGCAAGAGCTTTAAAATGCTAATCATAACACTGAATATTGCACAACGAGGACCGCGTTTTGACGGTGACACCGTCATGGCCATTTTCTTTTTTCCTCTTATACTTACATCAGACACAATGGTTGCTGTGAATACCTCTTGGCTGTACACTCGTCCTTCGGGACAGGCTACTTCACTCATATTTCCCTTCACCAATCCTGGAGTTATATTACTTTCATCCTTAGTAGCATTATTAACAAAGTGAGCACCACTTCCGACTTCTAGATTTTCAGTCCACTTCTCGTAGTCATATATGTTGCAACTACTTCGGTGAAGTGTCCCATCATCGTCTTGTATCCACGGTATTGTAAGGTTTAACAATTCGTCCTGTGTCACATTGCCATAGTTCAGGTTCAGGTAGTCAACGTAAGCGTCTGGTACCTTGCAGTGATGTTCCGGTACGGCGCCGTAGAAAACGATGCTTAACGTCTGCAGGGTAGTCGATATCGTAACCAGGCAAATTAAAAGGTACTGGCGTTTCTGGTAGGACCCAAACTCTCCAAGTATCACAAGAAGATCGTCGTAATGCATTGTCTTTTGTCACCTAAGCCTGCGTAGAGACAACGATGCTGGAAGAGTCAAATAAGTAAATACTGGATGGTGCGGTTAAGGTCATGGGCAGTGTATACTATGGCTGAAAACAAACCCATTAGTGCAGCTTCCTAATGACTTGTGGTCAGGTGTTATGTGAATATTTTAACTAAAAAACGCCAAATGTTCTTGGATGAATATACTTTGAGGAAAACAAGCAAAAATAGCCGAAATTATGGGTGAAATGTGGGCAGCTGATGATGTCAGAGGGGCAGTATTCATTTACTGTCTAAAGAGAAAAGCTTGTTGAATCTTCCAGAAAGGAACATGAACAGGAACCCCGTATGATTGAAAATGATGAAATAATAACAACGTGTGAACCTCTTGAAAGTGCTCTTGAAGGTTTCTCTGGAACATTAATTTTATTCATTTCTCCTTATTATTGCTATTAAAAATAATTATGTTTTTGGACCGACTGACGGAAAGCCATAACGCTTTTAGTAACCACTAGGCCCACATGTACAGTTTCTTTCCATTAAGCACGTTTTTGTACGTCTGAGTAAATGACTGCTTAGAAGACGTGTAATATGTATATAAACACTTTTAAAATTGCGTATCAGATTTGTTGATATAACCTTAAAATCAGTCAAAACAAGCATTACGAAAACATCTACCAAATATTAATAAAACAGTAACAGTAACAAAGCCGAATTGCCACCATATCTTTCTGTTACATAAGATACCCTTAGCTTTCAAACATGGACTTTACTATAGAAAGTGTTTAAAATGACCAGGTTTTTTATAAGTGTTTTCGTTCTGTTGTTTAATACCTATACCCAAGAAGTGAGACAAGTGGTACTTCAGAGACACCACTTTAACGTCTCTTATCCGGAATCAGCTTATTAATGCAGCAATAAAAGTAATGCATATTTTCACGCTCCACATGTACAAGGGTGAACGCAGTTACTGTAACAGGGTCAAAAGGTGAGCATTTCTGTTATGGAAATGCTTACATTTTGTGCAATATTTGCATAACTGTTTAATATCATTTTATTTCTGTTGGTTAATTTCTTGGTTGGAGAGTTCTTAAGTGCAAAACAGCGAAAAGAACAGAGCGAGTCAAAAATATGCAAAAAGTGCGCGAAATGTTTGTGCGTAACTGATGGTTTCGTGGAATGACCTAACAACTATCTCAAAATCCCCCTTCCCCCTCAGCAATGTTGAAAAGCTGCTATCCACTAGGTTCTGAACAGGTTACATATATAAGCGCACATGTAGCTCAGTGCAGTGTTAGTAGTGTAGTGTTAAAACTAAACTATTAACCATCGCTATGATCTTTTCAATATTTCCCTTGCAATGGACACCAAAGTGGGGAAGTTAATTCAGCACCTAGATCCACGCCATATGCATGTCACACATTTTAGTGACCATCATTTTAAATTCAAGTGTTTTGCAAACGATCAGGATATAAATAACAGTGTATCATGTCATTACCTACCATATGGCTTACCTTTGTGTACATATAGTCATAGCAACATATGCATGAAATCGTAGTCTTAGAGAATTTACTGCCAATAAAAAGAAAAATATCGCGATACGTTTGTTCTTTAATCTTTGCAGCAATGTTCTTTGGTCGCCATTTAAGGAATGTAAATGTAAATGCTTTGTTTAAAACAGTATCTAGTTAGAATGGCTAATATTTTTGATTTTTTACAAACAGAAAACGTGTTAAATACATAAGCTCCCTTAGATAAAATGTTCTAACACTTACGTCATTTGCTCTTTCTAATATGGATAACTCGCTACGGTCTCTCTAAAATAAAGACGAGGATGATTTTCACATCAAACATATACTATCATAAGCTACAGGGGTACCAAAGTATTGTGCCATTTGTATGAATAGTGTTCTTGGTGATGGGTCTTTGCTTAAAAGTTTGCGGTTTATTTTTCTCCTAACACGTGGTTAGCTTTCTTCAATGCACTCTGTAAATAGACCTTGGGTCAAGTATTACGAAGGACGTTTTTGTGAGTGTAATTTCTGTTTATAGGTTTTGCTTAAAGAAGTATAAATTAATGAAAATTGAAGGCAGTTAACCGCACTAAGTGTGCCAAATGTATTTTAGTCGTTGACTTGGCGTTTTTGAAGGGACTACCTTGGTTGCTTGGCAGTATTCACTATGACAGTAACGGTCAAGGTCATAAAGAGGCGGCTGGTCAACTTACCACGTTGATAGAAAAAATGTTCAAACCATGTCATATTATCAAGGAATATGAATTTGACGGACACACAAATAATTGCTTTGTGGATAAATTACCTAAACACCAATCTAAACGACATTTGTAATTGTGTTGTATAAAGAGCAGTTAGACAGCCGGTTAGGTAAATAGCGTTTAAACAGTTTAACCGGCGTCAAAGTGCTACCATGGTGAAGACATGAAAGATCTCAATACGAACAACGCCAAGAGATTGTTTCTATAAATTCTAAAAATGAGGGCACTAGCTCCTTGTACAAATAGCAGCAGACGAATATACTGTACGTGTGACATATACTACAAATACCACTTAACAGTTCTGACTGTATTCCCGTAATAGTAAAATGAATTGACAAATATGGACCGCTAAACTATACAAGAACTTTCGGAAATGGAAAATGGACAGGTTACTACTAAAAAGTGTGTGCACTTTTTTAAAAGTATAACTCGGAAGCCTTCAACCAAGACGTAGAAAGATATATTGAGCTTAATTGCTCTGCCGTTGACCGTTAATGCACATTTAAATGATGTTCATGTTAGACCATATGACTTGAAATGTCTTAGAGAATTTACTGCCAATAAAAGAAGCCGTTTACATACCATTTGGAAGGATTTATGAATTACCGATATAAAACTATAATAAGTAAAAGCTAGAAATATTAATTTACAACTGTATGAATAAATTGATTAATTTACTTTAAACTCTTTCGATAAAATTCCAAAATACACTGTAGTACTAACTTACCTTGCAGACGTTCGTGCGCGTGATGGAGTCAGTGCGTAGTTTCTGCAGTGGATAAAGTGCATCGTTACGTCTGCGTCTTAAATAGAAGAAAGGGTGCGTTGGTCTCACCCGGACCTCCGTATTTTGTTACAGGTTTATCGCTAAATGTAACAAAATATTCACTGCGGTATCTATGACTGTATTATACACTTCAAAATCATTGTTTGGTAGGCGTTTCAATAAAACGATTTCCACGTTGTCCATCATTTATTAAAATATCCAATTTAGTCGTCTAGATGCTCCCTTTCTTAACTCCAGTTTCAAACATAAGACATCATCATATCTTGTCTCTCTTTATTCTACAAGTGCACTAGCTCCAACATCAATTTTTCTTTAAACAGCATAACATTAAATTTTTTCTTTATTTGGCATAATTAAGCTACACAGGTATAACATAGTACTGATGCTCGAAAAGCATTACCTAAAATAACCATCGAGAAAAGATGTGATGAAAATACATCAGCTGTTAACTGTATAATACACATACCGAACTTTATGGTAGAGGTATGATTTCAGCTAAGCTGAGGTAATACATGACCTGATCTTAAGGCTTGTCTCAAAGAGTTAGCGCACATGTCTGATGTTGCCGTCAATGTTGTTATGAAAATGTGAAGAACTTTTGTTCGTCTGGTAAGCAACGAAGAAGTAATATCCGAATACAAAGAGCAACGACGATAACAATAATTGCGGAGAGTTGTCTATCCTGAAAGTTGATATTTACCATTGGATAGAATGTATTCATATAGGCAATTATAACGGGCCCTACAGGTACATGGTTCAGCTAAAGTGGCGTTGCTACATTGAAATATAAGGCCTAAGGTAATTGGTGTACACATAGAAATCTTACACAAGAAAAATGCACGCCAAATATGTCGTACTTCTCCGTGAAATTGGGTGTGCTGGGGTCTCATCCTTTACTGAAACTATAATATTCTGGAAAATCTATATCACTCCTAATTTAATAGACAACTAGAGAAAAACAAAATGCATTCACTGTTTAAATGGTGATTGAACCCCCAAAGCCGAAAGTACGTTGATTATAAGTAGGTAGTTCTGACATGTACACACACTACACTTATTTCGTGTCCAGAAAACTCGCTCAGTCAGACCTCATAAACGAAATTGCTATTCGAGATCTCAAACCGTCGATTTGTGATCGCGAACGCCGAATTGACGACCCGGAACACGATTTCATGGTGCGAAATTACAGATACTTGACGCGACCTTCGCAATGTACATCAACAGATTCTTTTATAAAACCTGTAAATGGACAATTTAATCGGTGCATTCGATTTAGTAGCTCGAAACCGGTGTCATTTTTATGGGAACATTTGGGACGATGTATGGCTATTCGGTGCACCTATGATTTAGAGTGCACACTTGTCTTTTTTTGTCTGTTAAAATGTAAGAATAAAGAGCAAATGCCGTACTATACAGGGGGCAGATTGAGACCGTCTTCTGGGTCTTCCGAAAGACGGTCAGATTTTCAAGTTTACATTGACGGGTATCTATTTTTTCTCTCGGAAGGCGGTCAAAAATGGAGGATGGATTAACAAAGATAACTCGGAAGACTGCCAGAAACTATCTCTGTATCCGCCTCTGTTATACTTCCCACTCAAAAATCCCGCGACTTGGGAGTTGATTTCCGTCGGTCTAGCCATGGATCCGGCTGCCGCTGTCATAAAGTGTTGATGGAATTTAAGATGGACTGCTGTCATAAAGTGTTGATGGAATTTAAGATGGACTGCATTGGATTTTGTTTTACCTTTGTTTATCTGTCGTATATGATAGGAAGTAGAGTAAACGTATATGATGCCGTTGGTTTGCAAAAGTCGGATTTTGGATTGTTTTTGTAGTGTTGGTTTTCTGATTGCGCCGCACGCATCTCAACCAATGCAATTCATATCAAATGCAATTCTGTAATTACCAAACATGGAAGACTCTTGAACTGAATTTTTGAAAGGGAGACTTCGTTTTGCCGAATGCAAACTAATGGTCTGTCATCGTATCCACAAATAAAATTCATGAGGTTAGATATTATATGCCTGTATTGATATTCAAATGTTAAATAATTCTTCGAATAGGCACCTACTGGGGTTAGTGGATGCTTCCAAGAGAAAAGCAGAGTTCATAGACTTACTTTCATCATTGGATCCACTAAGAAACCATTATATAGTAAGATTAGCAAAGTTTTTCTGTGCGATAGAAAAACACGTATTATACGCATATAAATATGCCTATTTGAAAAAGCTTACAAAATTATAAGAATAAAATAATTTCTCTTCAATCAACAGCGTAATATTGAAATAGTTAACCTCCAATATTTCTCTGACTAACATAATCATATTTTGAAACAGTTTTTATTATAATGATTATCTTTTACACACCGCTGTATTACATATTAGATCTATTTAAGTTCATCAGTGTGCAGTTGTTGTATAAACATGTACAGATCATTTATGTTAACATAATGTGGGATCTTCAATTAACGGTAGTGTAGCACATAAAATCTAAGCTGTCCCATGTCCAATTCCCGTCTTTGTTTAAGCTGACTTTCAATCAATGTCAGTTTCCTTCACATCGCCAGAGCAAACTTGGTTTTAGTTAGTTCCGTCAATATGTGTATATATATTTACCTACACACACTGGACAAAAGAAGTGTCACCCCTACTGAGCCAATACTATGGGGGAGATAAATGACTGTGGAATGATATGCTCCTGGTACATTTTATTAACATCAAATTTCACAAAAAATCACAAAATGAGAACAAAATATACATTCTACCAAAATATGTAGTTTCAAGTCCAAAATTAGTACTTAGTGGCATAGCCACTTGACCTAATAATAGGTGCCAGTCTACGAAGCAAAGATTCATTTAATTGTCTGATGCGTTCAGGGCTTATGCTGGCCCAAGCATGAAACACTGAATATAACAGAGTTTCTCTGCTGGTTAGACGGGCATTTGTAAAAAGTTTTGACTTATCATTCCACACATTTTCTATAATGTTTGTATCCGGACTCTGGGCAGGCCACATCACCCTGCGAATGTCCTGTTGGTCAAACCAATCATCAACTGCTCTGGGCCTGTGACAAGGAGCATTGTCATCCTGGTGAACAGATGGATAATTCCTTTCACCAAACATGTTAGTAATAGATGGTAGCAAGCCTGACTCCAAAACATCGATATATTTCTAGTGATTCATGTTTCCATTAACCACTATCAATTCGCCCAAGCCATGGATGCTGATGCAGCCCCACGACATGATGAATATGCTGCTCCGGGTTCGAAAATTCAGTGCATGTGGTTCAAATGCTTTACCAGCAGTTTGCCAGCATAGTACCCGTCTGTCATCAGAGGTCAGACCAAAGCGACACTCATCAGAAAAAATATATAGGACCAATTGTCATGAACTGTCCAGTTCCAGATCCTGTTGACCCTAGTTTACTCTACGTTGCCTGTTTTGTAACGATATAAGAGGTTTCAGTCTTGCTACCCTGCTGTACACTCTCTGAGCATGTAACCGACGCCTAGCAATTTTCACAGACACATTCTTATGTGTGAAATTGTTCCACTGTGTTGTCAACTGACAAGCAGTGTCGAACTTTGACAACCTGGACATCAAAATCAGTCGTCGGTCTTCACGGCCAGTATTTTTTCTTGGACGACCCATCAGAGGCAATTTGTCTCTTGATCCAGTGTTTCTATACCGAGACCAGACCCTCTGCACGGTTCTGACTGAACAATTCAATTGTATCGATATTCTGACATTGCTTATATTCCGCCTCTTCAGGTTAATAACTTGCACCTATAACCGTTAGATAATTGCCTGTATCTTGCCATACTGGAGGAAGACAGGAATAACATTTGCTGTACATGTTCAAGACCAACAATACAATTCCATGGTATAGCGGTTTTATACTCATTAGTCACATTATAAGTAGACCAGGCATTATAAGTACCCAAGATCTGCCTACTTTCATTACTCTGAGTTAGGGGGTGACACTTCTTTTGTCCAGTGTGTGTAGGTACCGCGCTTCCTTGGGACCGAAGTACTCCGTACAAATGCACCCATTGTATCATATTCTACGTGTCAATTTACATATTTTTCCAAATGGAGAAAATTGCAATTTGCCATTCAGTCGAGCTGACTGCTCTTTGCCCGCAAATTTGGGTCGATCCACCTAGACCAATGGTGTCAGTGGGAATGGGGCCTTAAATTGCGAGTTTCTCCCTTGTTCTGTGACTATATTTGCAATGCAAATTTATCTTGGTCATTGGCTTGTAAGATAATACTGTGTTGTTAAACTACCAATTAAGTGCTGTTACAGTTATCCTGATCTGATCAATCGTTCTTTGAACCTAAACGAATTGTTCCTTCCTTCTTTTTGTCTGACTAAAACAAAACCATTGATCCAGAATAATGGTGTTTGAGGTGAGAATGAACAAAGTCATTTTAAAAACCATTTCTCGTTGTATTTAATCACTCGACGGAATGACTTCGAAAACGTCCCTGTGTTTTGAGATTTTACTTGTTTTTGTTCGTGTATACACGGCCTCTACCTCGCGCCAAGAAGAAATCGGATTTTTCACGATTGAAGAGAGATTTCGTCAAGATGGTTGGTCGCTGGGCACGGTAAAACTTCGCTCCCTCTCCGAGTGCGGTTCTAGATGTTTGGGAACCGCAGGGTGCTTGGCGGCCAATTATGAAAGTTTTTTAAGGGACTGCGAATTACTCAGTAACATCACTGGACAAGGAGAAGTACCCGGGGTTAACTCTGCATGGACTTCGCTAGGTCTGTATATACTGGCGCAGTTTTCAGTGTGCACATTTGTTTTGTTTTTGTTTTTTTTTTTTTTTTTGGTAAATATCTTTTATCGACCGCTGAACATTTATTTTATTCTGTTTCATTTCATTTCATTTCATTTACTTTTATCTTATACTATAAAAACGATTTTATTTATTCCAATACAGCTTTTTCTTTGGACAGATATTCCAATCATTTCGAAATTAGGCGGCCATGAAGATGGGTATGTTATAAATGAAATTTGTTTCATTTTTAAATAAGTCCCGTTTCCCTCATTATATTTATATCAAATGATGTTTAATTTAAAACAGTGCTTGAGGACTCTTCAAAGGCTTTGGGCCCTTACGGTGGCTCCTCGGGAGATTGGTTCAGTGATTTTGGACCATCTCTGTATGGCCCCATTTCAAGTATTTTAATACGGCACGGAGGTATAATCGACGGGTAAGTGACCATTATGAGTGCCTCATGAACAGCAGTCGTTATATGTTGCATAAGAACTTGTCCCATGAAAATTGCAGCGTTTTTACAAAAACATTTCTTCATTTTTCTCTTTATTCTTCTCTTAGACACCATCGTCAACTTAATTTGCATTATCCGCTCCTACAAAATATTTTAATATTTAAAAATGTGGATGCATTCATTGGTTTATTGGTTTATTATTCATTGGGTCAGACCTAGCTTACCTTACCATTAATATCACAATACCTGTATGTATTATAAACCACATCAGTAAATAACATGTTTCAGAATCCAGTTCATCTATGGCGACAATACGGAAGGGACCTTCGCTGGAGGACTAGGTGGAAATGCTGAAACATTGGTATTAAACACAGACGAGTACATACACAAGTAAGCATTGTGCTTTACCATTAAGAGAGTCGCAGTTATACGCACTCTGCTGTTACATATTTAGATTAAGAATTAATACAGTTTGTGTGCATATGAAAGATCATACTTTCGACGTTATCAAACTCAATAAACATCCTGGTTAAAGCAAGGTCCTTTAAGAACCATAAAACATAACTGCAGCGCTTACCATAAATACCAAACAATGGTTAGTTATGGGCATATCAGATTGCATACATGCAAAAATTGCACATGCCGACGATTTACAGCCTGGCGTGATTTTTCCCCGTGACGTTCTTTGTCGCGCTGTCGGTGGACCGAAATTAAGCACAATTGTGCACCTTCAAGCTTCGTGACACGTTTACATATCATATACCCCGTATTTCTACAAGTATTCTCTGCTCAAAATGCCGAATGACAAAAATATTATCTTATCATGCCGTCAGATAATCCGCTTCAACTTAGCACTCGCGTCTCTACTCCCGTCTGCTTGACCAAGCAGCTTCACGTCTTACACCACTCGACGTCATATGACGCGCACTTCCAGTATAATCCTTTCTTCTCCGGTACCCTTCATTGCCAAATATGGTTGTATTCTTTTTTTCTTTAAACCAGGATTCGCATCGGTATGGATCAAGGGTCAGAGTATGTTGGTCAGCTGTACTTCACCACGAACAAACACACCTACGGTCCATATGGAATGCAGAACACGACATTGTGGGACGTGGAGCACGGAGGGCAACCCCTGATGTACGTGTCTGGAAGATACAGCAGTTATCTGAACGCCTTGACATTTCACTGGAAAGACTTGTAGGCTCCCATATTGGCTTGTCTTATTCATTGTCATGACTAACCTACGTACTCAACGTACTTTCGGCTTGGGAGATCAACCCCCGATTGTTTAGCCATGGATAGAGCAACCGTTATGTCAACGTGTTGGTCAAATAACGATGGACTGCTACTTATTCAGTCAAACATAACCATTCCTTATTGTCTCCGTTTATTTGTCATAACACGTATATTCCTGATAATTATATGGGCTAGGCGTTGAAGTGATAATACACGTACACTGTACAATCTGTACCAAATGTCGTTGCTTTGTAAAGTCGCCTGTGAAATGTGAGATTGTTTTAGCAGTGTTTATTTTCTGGGTGCGCCGAACGCATCTCGCCTACTGCAATTCATTTCAAATACAATTTCGTGACAATGAGAAGCATACACAGGTCCATTTCCAATTTGCTACTTTTATTTAATGTCAGCTTCCTTCACATCAGCAATCTTACTTTTAGTTAATTAAATCAATATGGGTGTATACATTAACTAGATGGGTTCCATTTCTCTTGCTCAAAAAGTGTTTTTTTTTTCGTATTACACTAATACTAAAATATGCATTTGATATAAAAGAAATGGAAAAATCTATTTTGTGAAATAAAACCTTACATAAAATATCGAACCGCCTTAAGGCTTCGTTCACATGCAATGTCTATTTTCTAAATTCTATTTTCTATTTGCGGCATGTCTTATGATCACGGTCTGTGCACTGAATATCCCGCCGCGTAATTTCTGGCAGCGCGAGCCAGTTACTTATAGTAA
>NW_019775739.1:182058-198125 GCF_001039355.2 Lingula anatina | reverse complement strand
AACAAGGGCAAGAATTTCCTTTTGTAGAAAGTTCCCCATTCGTCCAGAAAAACTTGGTGAAATTGTTCCAGATTATTAGGGGGGTTCAATCTTCTCTGTTGCTAACACAAACTTATGACTCAATAGGGTATGCATTAGGGCTCAAAGAAGGATGTTCGATCCCAGATTCCATTGCGTTTCTGCAACAAATCATTCACCAGACGAGAATTGTGAGCAAGTGCGTCGTCACGATGAAACCTCTAGTTATCTTTAAGTCACCCCTTCCTAATAGAGTGAGATTTCCGTTTATTAGTTATTAGTTGTCAATTTTAAGATGAGCGTCGTTCTCTGTGACCAAAAATGGATAAAATGAGTCATTTGTAGTCGTTGCGCATTTTTAAATTCTGGGGTTTTAACAAGAGCGATGCAGAGGTAATTAAAAGGGATTGGATAAGTGCTGGGATAAGTGATCTCCATCAACAGTAGATCACAGCATCCTGAATACCATTGTCTATTACACTATATATCCATTACCACTGAAGTCAACACTTAGTGGATAACGTTATAAAGTATACACGTAACTGCAAGTGTCTCTTTTCCTCTTGGGCCTTTCGTCTTTAAATTTTATTTTTTGTCTTAGTTGCATTTTCAAAGTCATTCATGGTTGGCATTAACAAAATGAAAAAATTATGCAACTAATACAAGTCACACGCAAGACACATATAATCATATCTCTTCTTATTGCCTAGATATATCAAAGCACAACAAAATTGCTTTTGAATGCATTCCCGCCCCATCATTAGAAAAAATGTAATCTCGAGTCACGCAATCTGCTCTGTTATAAAAGACTTACATGTGCCACTGTCTCACTATCCACTCCAGCCTCTGTTTGGCATACGTTCCAGATCCACTCAAGTGAGAGAGAAAAAGTCGCGCTGTCAACTTTGACCATGAAGGCCGTATTTTTGTTAGCTCTTATTGCCGTCTGCGTTGCCATGGTCATGACCATGCCTGGAAAGTACGGTTATGGTGGTTACCGTAGCGGATACGGCGGCGCGTATCATGGTGGCTACAGAGGTGGATACGGCCGTAGATATGGTGGATATGGTGGATACAGCAGAGGATATGGTGGATACGGCAGAGGATATGGTGGATACGGTAGAAGATATGGTGGATACGGTAAAGGATATGGTGGATACCGTGGATAGATATTCCACCGGCTATAAACATTTTTACAACGGAGAAAGGTAAGTTGTTTTATGGTAGGGCTTTGATTTTTCACTTTTGCAAGAATGAAAATCTATAATTAATCCGGGGGAAAATAGTGTCATAGTGATAATTATTTAAAAGATGTTTCAACAAAGAAGTTACAGGATTCGGTCCGGAAAGTATACGATTTGAATACAAATTACACGATTATTTTCGTAATCCCACTTTTGTCCCCCTGTTGGTTTCCGTACAGAGCACTTGCTCATCTGAAATTTTACAAGGATCAGGGGCTACCGGGGATTGGGGGGGGGGCATGAAGCACGCACTTCCTGAGATAAGAATTAAGCCGCCTATTTAAATCATTCTGCACAAAGCTTCAAAAACATTATTGGTGCAAATGACCAACAAGAAGGATCTTCATATCTTTATATTTTTATCAATCCCCACTGTCAACTTCTCATTAATCGTTCGTTCAAGAAAATGTATTGAGCCGATCCTTATTTATTTATTTATTATTGATTAATTCATTTTTATTCATCTATTTATTTCATATTTATTAATTTTACTAACATTACTTTGTACTATTTTAAAATATTTCCTTCGCGTATCTACGTGATTTTCTTTTCCGTTTATTTGTCCATTATATTTTCGTTCCTTATTTTGCATGATTTTGCCAATATCTCTCCCAAGATGTTTTGATTTCATTTTTTTTTTTTTACAATTTTCTTGTACTCTTTTTTGTTTTTAGCCATATTGACATGCGCCACAAAAGCCATCAGTTCTTATAAACGACACTTCGAACCGTCACCAGTTTGTGAAGAAACCTCACGATCTACGATCTACGATCATGCGTACGGCTGACTGATCAATGACATTTCTAAGTTCATGATTTTGACGAGATTTGTCTAGAGAATTTACTGTAGCTTAACTTATTTTCGACAATAAATGCAAGTTTTGTGGCTTTAAACTGACACGTCGTTTTCTCTTTATCTATAGATTATATATCGAAAAAAGCAGTTTGGGAGGGGAAGGGTGGGATAATCGCCGAGAGAGCCGAGTTTGGGAGTGGGATTAACGGAAAGCACATTTTGTTTAGAGAGGTTGATGACCCAGTAGTAAGTAAAAAGTCCATATATATTGCTTATGAAAAATAAATCAAATAGAAAGCATAATACATTTTATAAAACGACAGCAATCGTGGTGGAGAAGTTTGGCGGAATATAGGTAATTTGTTTTTCTTTCTCTTTTTTAAGATAACATTACATCTGGTACTGAAAAAAGTATTACCGTAAAGCGGTGCAATCCGTCTGTTTGTATCGTCGCGAAACTAATGGTCGCGATGATGTATAAAGGTTTATTGGCATAAATTTAAATGACATTGCCCTAGAAAATCGTGGTTGTTGGATCTCAGTTACAATAATATCTGTGCTATCATCATCATCAGAGGTTCTCTTCTCTTCAGAGACTGGGGCGAGCGTGGAGGATGTTTGTTACTTCCTCTAAGAAATCAGTTCATTTTTTTTTCGGTTCAATTTTAAATTTTTAAATTTCGACGGAGACACAGATGTATGCGCCTGTGCATTTTTTACGATCATATGATATATTTAAAAACTACTTGTATACAATAATATTAAAAGCGCTGAAATTCATAAATATATGCCATTAAAACCATCTTTCATTATGTACGAAAAATGTCATATGATACAATAATTTCACACAAAAATGGCAATTTCCGTGATTATAATGAAAACATTGGAGCAACATATGACATTGAAAAATTGTCAACCTTTTAAAATATCTATGCAATGCCAGTTGCGAAATTAAGTTATTTTTAGATAGCTTGTTTTTAATAATAATAGCACACAACATATAAGGGTATAGACAAACTACCATTATGAATGTTGTGATCTCTATACTATTGGGAGAGTCAATAGTTACCACATGTGGGACACGCTCGATCACATCCCGGCCCTTGCCGTTCTTTTCTTCTGCCTTGTCAGTTACTGTTGTAGTGATCATACCGGATAATTCAGATTCTGTCTTGCCTGCCTCAGTAATCAAACCCGATACTTGACATTTTGGTTGTCTTTGGAATAATTGCCAGATTTTAACCACGGTCTTTACAGCGGTATGCCGAACGGAGGAATTCCTCACACAAATGCCCAATTCGGCGCTGAAATAATACCCTGTAAATGTGGTAATACGAATTACATTTAATTTCCTGTCTGCTTTATCACTGGCATCTGTAATATTTTATTTTTTTACCGCCGCATTTGATATAGTTATAGTACTTTTAAAAGTCCTTTGTTATTAATGCGGTGGGCCGTTTTGAATTGCATATCAGTAGCTTCTCCCTGCCATGCCCTGCTACTTGAGTTATTAGGCCTACTGTACGTCAGGCAAACCATGTATTTTCCCAAGAGAATTTTTCAGAACAGTCGACTTATTTTATATAGGATATGCTTTTGTTTGTAAAGTCATCCTACAATTTGAATTTTCCACCCATTAAATAGAAATAAAAAGCATTTTTGTCATTTACGACATTTTTTAGCAGTAACGCTATTAAAATATCACTAAGCCTATCATAATATTGCCATAATAGGGCATGTGTCCTGTCAAAACATAAACGTTGCCAAAATAAATACGTCTCAAAAATGTATTCTAACGATGACTACCAAATATAAGATATCGTTCACATTTTTTTTTACCAAAGGGGACACCAAAATAATCATTTAGAATTTAAGACACAAGCTTGAGTAGAAATTTTGATGCATTTTTTTTCAGAGTGGAAACGGACCGCGTATTTGGCGAGGGTGACATTCAAATATTTTTTTTTATATTTATAACCCTGCGTTTATTTTGGCATGACACATGGGCCGATAATAAGGTGACAATTGGAACAGCTTTGCAGGTCTAAAACAATATGAAATAATGTAGCTTATGAATTTCCCCGTCACTGAATATGCTCATTTTGTGTTTATTTATGTCCTCATCCCATTATGAATGCAGCTGCGAACTCCGCATTGGCCAATTATACCATCCACGTATTGTTGGGCAGTGGTGCAACGAAGCGTTACTCGGGCGTAGTTAAGACGATCATGTTTTGTCTTGGTGCAACGGGAGTAAGCAAGGAGAGTGAACCTGGCGCACGGACGCCGTGCGTTGTGGTTTACGACAGTAAATTTACGCCCTGTTGGTGCAACTGGGCCCTAGTGAAGATATCCATATTTTATACTATTTATTCGAATTTAGAGCGCCCAGTCAATTCTCAGAAATCTGATGGTCCACAGATGTAAAACAATGTCCATAAAATCAAAAAGACGCAACCAAATCTCACCAAATTTACTCACAATTAGCATCAGCATGTGCTCGTTAAGTGCCGCGTGCGTTTCTACCGCGTACTTCAACAAGGGCAAGGATTTCCTTTTGTAGACAGTTCCCCATTCGTCCAGAAAAACTTGGTGATATTGTTCCAGATTATTAGGGGGGTTCAATCTTCTCTGTTGCTAACACAAATTTATAACTCAATAGGTTATACATTAGGGCTCAAAGAAGGATGTTCGATCCTCAGATTCCATTGCGTTTCTGCAACAAATCATTCACCAGACTAGAATTGTGAGCAAGTGCGTCGTCACGATGAAACCTCTAGTTATCTTTAAGTCACATCTTCCAAATGGATTGAGATTTCTGTTTCAATGAAATAACACGTTATTAGTTGTCAATGTCAAGATGAGCGTCACTCTCTTTGACCAAAAATGAATAAAATGAGTCCTTTGTAGTCGTTGCGCATTTTTAAATTCTGGGGTTTTAGCAAGAGCGATGCAGAGGTAATTAAAAGGGGTTGGATAAGTGAAGGGATAAGTGAAGATCTCCAGCAGATCACAGCATCCTGAACACTATTGTCATCTCTATATATCCATTACCACTGAAGTCAACACTCAGTGGATATTAAGTATACACGAAAATGCAAGTGTCTCTTTTCCTCTTGGGCCTTAAGTCTTTAAATTTCATTTTTTGTCTTAGTTGCATTTTCCAATGAAACATATCCCATGCTGTTATTTAATTTGACGTGTAGTTCTCGTACAGATTTAGCAGTGACGGTTTTTGTAGAGTCATCAGCATGCATAAATACATAACAATTTCTCCATTATCAAAGTGGCAGGTCAGTAATGAAAATGATAAAAAATAAACGCCCTAAGAGGAAGCCTTGGGGGACGGGCCGATTTTCGTATAAATGATTTTGTAAAGGGCAATTTGACTGCCTATGACCTTGATTTCCACATTGCCAACAACGTACCTGCTGTGACCTACAAGGTTGGAAAGGATTCTGTCGACTTTGGATATTTAATCGATCCTCAAGCACACGCATTCTTTCTTTTAAGGAATTCACTGCTTCCAATAATATGTCAATCTTACCTTGGGACTCGGAAGAAGATTGCTGTACCTTACATGTTATAGGAACTCTTCCTTTCTCTTCCAACATAATTGTTCGCGCTTCCACCAAAAGCTCATCAAAAGTTGCCCCGCTGTCATATCTGTGTCTCAACAATTGTCTTACTGTAGAAGAATAAAGACCATTGTAGAATTTCAATCTCAACATAGACTAAGTACCATCTTCGAAAACAGCAGGAGTTTTTTTTAGAGTCTACAAGCCCAAGCTGCTACACTTTAAGCTTTTGTCTGATAAGAAGCGTAAAACTGTTGTAAAATAACCCCTGAAGACAGAACATCACCATATACATGATCAAATGTCGTCAAAATTTGATTAATATCAACTATCTCTCCAAGATTATATAGCGTTTCTGCTGCTGGACCCTTCACTGAACGTCTAATGGCATGTAGTAATACCGAATCTGAGTACAGTTAAATATTAAAAATAACAAGTATAGTAGGGCATTATTATTGTTCAGATGCTCAGCGCACAAACTTGGTTTCGAGACTGGTAGGTGGTATAGTATCCCCAGAGATGAAAGAATATGTCTTTAAGCGAAACTTTGCCTTTCTTAGCTCTTTCTGATACCCTCCTTACATCTATTTTATATTGCAATTTAAAATATTAATTGCCTCAACAGCAGCATAAAGCACTCACCGTATATCAGGTCTGAGTATATTCTTGACTACGGACATCTCAGATACCATATGATATGACATAGATTTTCGTTCGTCAACCCTTCAGGCACATTTGAAATAACCACACTTCTTGCACGAATAATAGACGACGCCATCATAAATTTCAAACAATTATCCAATCTCATCCAACGACTTACTGTCACACTCAACGTGCCACTTTCACAAATAAGACCTTCAAAATAAACAACAAATGCAAAAAATATTTTATTTATTTGCAAAAATGCAAAAATAAAATGTCATCATTTTTTTTCACTTTCACACACACATATACAAAGCACATACATATTCAAACACACACACACACACAAAAAAAAAAAAAAAAAAAAAACAATACAGACATGTAAGCAGGTGTGCACTTCCCAACTTTTTATATCAAGACCCTAATATCCCAGGCCCAGTAGGAAACCCAAATTACTTATGCACCTACCTCTTGTTATGGGCATTGAGTAGGACTTACCCAGCAGACAAACGACATTGATTCACCGTTGAATCAACGTTAATTTTGGTGGATCAACGTTGAATCAACGTAGAATCAATGTCGTTTGCCTGCTGGGTTAACTGTAAATTATACTGGCTTGGTTGCTTCAAAAAATCCGAAGTGCAGAAATCAATCTGTGCTTGCAGTTACTATCTCTGAAAATATAAACAACAACTATTAAAATAAAGTACACAACTATATACAGGAAGCACACAAAATTGAAATAATTCTAATTACTGGAACTATCATGTAGGTGTTGTCATCTTTACCTTGGAGAGAATTTACTGCCTGGCACTCTGTTGGCCGTTGTGGACGCGCTAACCGAAAGCTTTCATCATTGTAATAACCGGTCGGTCGGTTATTCAGGTTCTTAGATTACTTTTTTTTCACCAGGCAGGTATAGTTTTCTGCTACATGATTTATTCAATCGATTGTACAACTCGGGTCTCTCCTATATGTCTCTATACATCTCGATCTATCTCTCCCCCTCTGTGGCGCAGTCGCTACTTTTATACTCTATCTTAATTTACATTTTAAATTAACTTACATAACTGACATGCAACATGCCATGCCTATATACATTAAAAGTTAATTGTAGATACCTTTAAATTATATCTTGATTTACATTTTAAATGAACTTCTCTTAAACTGCCACATGTCATGCCTATATACATTTGAATAATTAAAACTTAAATATGCATATCTCAGTATGCAAATCTAGAAGACTATCAGTACTATTAATGGTTTACTACACATATCTCCCTTTTTTACAAAAAAAAAATTGAGGAACTTAATTTTTTTAAACCTATTTCACTGACACCTATCTATATACTGTAATTGATAGAATGTTAAGCTATAATACAAGGTACACATTCTAGTAAAATTTAACCAAGATTTAACAGTTTTGACAATAATAAAACACTTTTAGCTTCACATAAACCTTAAAGGAACTTAAACCAGGGCTTAACAGTTTCAAAGAATGAAACAAATTTAGTTTCACATAAACATTAAAGGACTTTTTAATGTACTTTAGCTTTGCGTAGACATCCACACCTATTTAAAAATAAAAAAATACGAGACTGCCTTACACCTTTTACTTAATCATTATATAGTACACGTTTAACAACATAAGAATTTATCCGTCACAAAGGGCATGCATTTAAAAAATCAGATGCAAATAAAGGAAAATGTGACGTATAATGTGCTTTACGTGCTGGATATCCCACATACCTCTTTAAGTAGAAGATCCTTTCTTCAGGGGGTATACCTTTGCGTTCTATAAGCATCGAAAGCATGGAAAGAGGACTTCCATTCTAAATACTGCAGTGGATCTCCAGTAAAAACGCTGGGTTCTGGAATCGGTAATTTGTTGAGGTTCATGGAATCAGTCAGAGCTTTAACTAAAGTGCTCATATCTTGTAGCGTTGACGTAGGTGTAGCGGCGCTTGCATTCTGTGTGGTGTTAACGTGACTCCCACCATCGCTAGGCTCGGCCTGATCTCGACTCTCAGTTGTAGCGAATCACCGGTAGAGCGTTTGGCACTGGACACGTTTTCTTTCTTCTAAATATTCTGCCATTCTTTTTGTCACTTTCTGTTTTCGTTGACACCGTCTTACGATTTCCTCTGTCTCACTGTCTGCACTGTCTGCACTCTCGTGTACGTCCATGAACACTACTTGCCCGTTGAATAAGTACGGGAAGGGAGATAGCACCGTTGATCCCCACGGGAAGAGAGACTGCACCGTTGATCCCCTTGGGGAAGAGAGACTGCACCGGAGACAAGTTTTACTGTAGCTGCACTCAGTCAAGTCTCACATACTGACTGAATTGGTTTATTCTGTTTATTCCAAATTCAAACGCAAAACTGAAAGAAAATAAATAAAACAAAATAAATAACAGTAACAAAGTGTGACGTAAAATTTAAATGCAGAAAGACTGAACCAAATTAAAATACAAAAAAAACTAAAATTATACTTAAATTACACGAAGTACTCACGATAGACAACGATAGAAAAACAATAGAAAAAGGACAGACAGAAACGTTGCAAAGATCTCAAGCCGGAGAAGTTTACGTTTGCGTTAAAATAGTTTACCTTGTCCCCGACTAATTGTGCTAATACTGTTATAAAAGGATAGACAGAAACATTGTAAAGACCCAAAGCCGTTAGTGTTGAAGTAATTTACCTTGTCCCCCGACTAAGTGAGCTAATACACTGTGTCGTTAGATGTTTCCCTGTGTCGTTCCGTGTACGAAAGTGAAGTGAACACAAAGAAATAGAGAGAAAGCCTTATATATACTGGGAATGAGAACTGTTCAGTGCAGGGTGTGGTACAGGTATGTAACAGTGCGGTTAGGTAAGTGCAGTGGCCTGTAACGTTATAATTAGTAGAGAGAGAGAGAGAGAGAGAGAGAGAGAGAGAGAGAACAAAGGAGGGCAAAAGAGAAAGAACGGAAAATGCACTTCGCGTGAATAATTACTCAACAAAGGACTAACTCAAAAAGAAAATAAATAACAAAAAATATCGCAGGCAATTACAAGGCCATCGCATAAGATGAATTTTCCATCCATTAAATAGACATAAAAGCAGTTTTATCATTTACGACATATTTTTAGCAGTGACGCTGTTAAGATATAACTAGGTCTATCATATTGTTGCCAAGGACATGTGCCCTGTCAAAAAATGAACTTTGCCAAAATAAATGCGTCTCAGAAATGTATTCTAACGGTAACTACCAAATATAAGATATCGTTCACATTTTTTTTTACCAAAGAGAACATAGCTGCATTTTCCAACCGGTTGCAAAATGCGTGGCTACAAAGTGCGGCTCTGCAAGCGGCTTTTCCAAATACTGTTAGTGAGATTTTTAAATAAGCCCATTTCCGTATTTTTCATAATTGAATTCAACATACAATTGTCAATTGTTAGTTGATTGGCCATTGCATGATAACGCCAGTTATTCATAATCATTTAAAGACTATATTTGCATTGAACATTTGATCACTTGACAAAATGAGGGTCTCAGTTGTTTTAAGACATAAAATTCTTGATATTTCGGGGGACTTAGAAGAAAACGCCCATATCTTAAGAGTCATTTTTACATTGTTCATTGTCTTTGACATGGAACCTTTGGTCTAAAAACAACGTCATCTTTTTAATGAGTGCACAATAAATGGCCATTCATGCTTGATACATAGTTTAAATTCATCATTATTACTGGTACTTCCAAACCTTTTTCAAAAACTCGCGTGCTGTTTACGCATGATTGGTAAAAAAATACATTACAAAAATGTCATGGAAGACAATACCCGTTATCAGGATTTACTATCTGTTATGGAGGTGATTATCAAGTGATGTCGTGCCATGTCCAATTTTCTTTAGCTTTAACGAGTCACCTTCGTAGAAAATTGTCACAAAGGTGAGTCGATAGTACCATACACGAGCGGACTGATAACGCGAACATAATAATTACGACATGGATTACCGTCCATTAGCCTTTTTAAACCCTGCATGCAGGTCTGAATTTCGATAGTTACCGTCGGTGAAGGCTAACATCTGTTTATCCTTATGGTTTTCAACATGCAGTACTTAAAAAAACAATGGTTTAAGAGTCCAACTTTCGGTTTGAAGAACTGAATAGCCCGAAACTCTTCTTTTTGTCCGTTAGTCGAGACAGGCCGTCTGAACATAAAGGAAAAGATGGTGAGAGAACTGGAACAAAAGTACCCAATATTTTGCAGGTCGGAAAAAAAAGAAAAATACAGACAGGACAATTGTTGATTTTACTGTTGTTGTTCTTGTTTCTGTTTTAACATTAAAATGTGCCATTAGCCGTAGATGTTTAAATATATCATCAACTCAAGCATGTATCAAAAGTGCACCTTAAGATACGCAACACAAAACACACCCTTCTGAAAAAGACCTCCAACAGTGCGAAACAGCAATTGCACTAAACATCGAGAAGACAACACAGTCATGAATGATGTGACCGTTTCGTCAGCTCTCATTCTGTTCTAGAGTTCTAGAGGACGCTGGAATGTTTGAATGTTTTTAAATCTTATCGTAAAAACAACATTACCTTGTACAAAATTATATATGCTACATTTGATACAATGAATATGGACCACAGCCTACTACGGTGATACTGAAAACTGCAGAAAATGCGCCAGACAAACATAAATAATGAATACAACCTTATGGGTAGGAAAACATCAAATCTAACGCCGTTTCCCCTTCTTTTCTTCTGTTCCGATTCTCCTGTACATTCTTATTTAGCGCTCATGTACATATATAAATATACTGTATTGTTATACTTGTAAAAGTCCTACGCTACATGTTTTTTAATACGGTGGGCGTTTTGAATTGCATATCAGTAGATTCTCCATATACCCTGCGGCTTGAGTCATTACGTCAGGCAAAACATACATTTTCCCAAGAGCAATTTTCAGAACAGTCGACTAAATAGGATAATTTTAAACGCCGGGCGTTGCGGTTTACGACAGTCCATGGTCCAAAGAGGTAAAACAATGTCCATAAAATTAAAAAGACGCAACCAAATCTCACCAAATTTACCCACAATTAGCATCAACATGTGCTCGTTAAGTGCCGCGTGTCAAATAGCGTGCGTTTCTACCGCGTACTTCAACAAGGGCAAGAATTTCCTTTTGTAGAAAGTTCCCCATTCATCCAGAAAAACTTGGTGAAATTGTTCCAGATTATTAGGGGGGTTCAATCTTCTCTGTTGCTACCACAAACTTATGACTCAATAGGGTATGCATCAGGGCTCAAAGAAGGATGTTCGATCCTCAGATTCCATTGCGTTTCTGCAACAAATCATTCACCAGACGAGAATTGTGAGCAAGTGCGTCGTCACGATGAAACCTCTAGTTATCTTTAAGTCACCCCTTCCTAATGGAGTGAGATTTCCGTTTAAATGAAATAAGTAATTAGTTGTCAATTTCAAGATGAGCGTCGTTCTCTGTGACCAAAAATGAATAAAATGGGTCGTTGGCGTTTAAATAAGAGCGATGCAGATGTAATTAAAAGGGGTGGGATAAGTGATGGGATAAGTGAAGATCTCCATATACAGCAGATCACAGCACCCTGAACACCATTGTCATATCTGTATGTGCATTACTACTGAAGTCAACACCATGTGGATAACGCATTAAAGTAAACATGAAACTGCAAATGTCTCTTTTCCTCTTGGGCCTCTGGTCTTCATTTTTTTTTATCTTAGTTGCAATTTAAAAGCCATTCATGGTTGGCATTAACAAAATGAGAAATTATTCAATTAATACAAGTCACATGCAAGACGCATATAATCATATCTCTTCTTTTCCTAGATATATCAAACCACAACAATTGCTTCTGAATGGATTCCCGCCCAATCATTAGAAAAAAATGGGCTCTCGAGTCACGCAACCTGCTCTGTTATAAAAAACTGACATGTGTCACTGTCTCACTATCCACTCCAGCCTTTGTTTGGCAAACGTCCCAGATCCACTCCAGTGAGAGAGAAAGTCGCGCTGTCAACTTTGACCATGAAGGCCGTATTTTTGTTAGCTCTTATTGCCGTCTGCGTTGCCATGACCATGGGCATGGGATACGGCAGACGCTACGGCTCTGGAAGGTACGGTTATGGTGGCTACAGTGGTGGATACGGCGGATATCGTGGTGGCTACAGAGGTGGATACGGCGGTAGATATGGTGGATATGGTGGATACAGCAGAGGATATGGTGGATACAGCAGAGGATATGGTGGATACGGCGGTAGATATGGTGGATACGGTAAAGGATATGGTGGATACCGTGGATAGATATTCCACCGGCTATAAACATTTTTACAACGGAGAAAGGTAAGTTGTTTTATGGCAGTGCTTTGATTTTTCACTTTTGCAAGAATGAAAATCTATAATTAGTCCGGGAAAAATAGTGTCATAGTGATAATTATTTAAAAGATGTTTCAACAAAAGGAGGTACAGTATTTGATCCGGAAAGTAAATGTTTTGAATGTAAATGACACGATAATTTTTGTAATCCCGCTTTGATCTCTCCTGTTGGTCGTTGTACAGAGCACTTGCTAAGCTGATATTTTACAAGGATCAGGGGGCTACCGGGGATTGGGGGGGGGGGGGGCATGAAGCATGCACTTGCTGAGATAAGATTTAAGCCGTCCATTTAAATCATTCTGCACAAAACTTAAAAAGCATTATTGGTGCAAACAATCCACAAAACGGTTGTGCATATTTTTTTTTATATTTTTGATCAATGCCCACAGTCAACCTATTATTTATCGTTCGTTCAAAATAATGTATGGAACCTAACTTAATTTATTTATTATTGATTAATTCATTTTCATTAATCTATTAATTTATCATTGATTTATTTCACTTGCATTACTTAATACTATTTTAAAATATTTATATTTAATTTCCAGTCAATTTATCTATTCTCTTTTATTTATCATTCATATCTACAATGTACCTGCTTTTCTTTTCCATTTACTTGTTCATTATTTTTTCGTTCTTTATGTTGTATGAGAGTCGGAAACACAATACTTAATAGTCATCAACAGATCGTGCGTTGTCAGTGAAAATTCATTTTATGATTACAGAGGAGAGTAGGAATTACAAATAACAAAAATGCGTTATATTGGTTCGTGTAGTCAGAATATGCCACTGACAACTATTTACATTTATTCATGAATCGTTTTTTATGTATCTTCATTGCCAATATCACCCCAAGATGTTTTGATTTCATTATTATTTTACAATTTTCGTGTACTCTTTTTTATTTTAGCCATATTGACATGCGCCACAAAATCCATTGGTCCTTAGAAACGACTCTGCAGACCGTGACCAGGTTGTAAAGAAAACCCAATCCTTCTACGCTCATGTTAACAGCTGACAGATTTGTCTAGAGAATTTGCTGTAGCTTAACTTATTTTCAACAATAAATGCAAGTTTTGTGGCTTTAAACTGGCTCGTCGTTTTCTCTTTATGTCGTTTCTCGTCACGGTATAGATTATATATAAAAAAGCAGTTGCGAAGGGGAAGGGTGGGTGAACGGAAAGCACATTTTGTTCAGCAGTATGTAAAAACATCCATGTATTGCTAATAAAAAATTTAATCAAATTGAAAGCTTATTACATATTATAAAACGACAACAATCGTGGCAGAGGAGTTTAGCGGAATATACGTTATTTGTTTTTATTTCTCTTTTTTAAGATAACATTACACCTGGTACTTAAAAAGTATTACCGTTAAGCGGTGCAATCCGTCTGTTTGTATCGTCGCGAAACTAATGGTCGCGATGATGTATAAAGGTTTATTGGCATAAATGTAAATGACATTGTCCTAGTGGTGGTTGGATCTCTGTTACAATAATATCTGTGCTGTCATCATCATCAGAGGTTCTCTTCTCTGACTGGGGCGAGCGTGGAAGATGCCTGTCACTTCTTCTTGACGGCCTTTCTTGGTCATGCATGAAATACTCCGAGTCTAAGAAATCTACTGAGTTCAGTTTTAGTTTTTTCTTTTAAATTTCGAGACACAGAAGTATGCGCCTGTGCATTTTTTACGATCATATGATATATTCAAAATCTAATACTTGTATACAAGAATATTAAAAGCGCTGTAATTCATAAATATATGTCTTTAAAACCATCTTTCATTATCTCTGTCATATGATACAATAATTCCACACAAAAAAAGGCTATTTCCCTTATTATAATGGAAACATTGGAGCAACATATACGACATTAAAAATTGTCAACTTTTTAAAATATCTATGGAGTGCAATTTGCGAAAGTTTCTTTCTTAGATAGCTTGTTTTTAATAGTAAGAACACACAACATAATAGGGTAAAGACACACCATAATGAGTGTTGCAATCTCTATCCTATTGGGAGAGTCAATAGTTACCACGTGTGGGACACGCTCGTTCACCTTGACGTCCTTTGCTTCTGGCTTGTCGATTACAGCATTAGAGATCAAACCCGAAGATTCAGATTTTGGCTTGCTTGTCTCATTGATAAAACCCGATACTTGAGATTTTGGTTGCCTGAGGAATGCTTTAACCGTGGTCTTTACAGCAGTATGCCGAATGGAGGAATTCCTCACACAAATGCCCAATTCGGCGCTGAAATAATACCCTGTAAAAGTGGTAATACGAATTACATGTAATTCTGTTAAGATATCATTAAGTCTATCAAAATGTTGCCATAATAGGACATGTGTCCTGTCAAAACGTGCACGTTTCCAACATAAATATGTCTCAGAAATATATTCTAACGATAGGCCTAACCGTACCAAATATAACTAAGGTAGGCCTATCGTTCACATTTTTTTACCAAAGCGGGCGCCAAAATAATCATTTAGAATTAAAAAGGCAAACTTGAGAAATTTGACGCCTCAGAAGATATGCATTTTTTTCAGTGTTGAAACGGGTTTTTACGCAACCGCGTATTTGTCAAAGATTAGCCTACATTTAAATCATTCTCATTTGAATCCTTCGTTTGTTACTATCCTTTTACGGTTATATTTCTTAATTCATATATTATTTAAATATGTTTTGAAATAAAATCTTCCTGAACAAATTCCGATTTTTTGTTTTGTTTTTGTTTTCGTTAATCACCTATTTTTGCACACGCGTTTATTTTGACATGACACATGGGCCGATAATTAGGTGACATTGGGAACAGATTCATTTACCTTTTTTGCAACTACCACATTCTACGTCATGATATACGTCACAGGGCTTCAGAATCACGCTGTTTTCGTAACACGCGCTGCATGGGAGACAGTCGCGTGAATCAACGTAGTCGTAGGAAAATGTTTTCCCATCTTCACAAGGCGTACAAACCGTGTCATTGAAGCCAGAACACTCGACAAGGGTCCCATTACCTGGAGCACATCTGGTGCAGGGGACACATTTCCAGGCGTTTTCACCAACACTTTGTTTGAATTCGATAAATTCGTCACAGACCGGCTGGCTTAATGCATCACACACCTGTACCTAAAAAATATTGCTTTACATATTCACTATATCAAGGGCGGATGCAGGATTATTTGAAGGGAGGGGAGGGGGCAGTTTTGTAAGAGTTACAGGCCTTGGGTGCAAAGCCGACCCTCGACCCCTTGATGTGGGGTTCGGTGTTTTGGAGGGCAAACGGCGCCATTTGGTGCAGTTTATAACCATGATTAAGCTCTTCAAAATTCTAATATCAAGAAACCGAAAGGGGGGGGGGGGAAGGGGGGGGGGAAGGACC
>NW_019775739.1:137586-182033 GCF_001039355.2 Lingula anatina | reverse complement strand
CCCCCACACCCCCCCCAAAAAAAAAAAAAAAAAAAATCCGCCACTGCCAGACTTTCAGAACAAATGTTCGCATTTGCACTTGTCGAAGCGTTCGACCTTTGCACAGGTGTAGGGATAAAAAAAAAAAAAAATATATATATATATATATATATATATATATATATATATATATATGCACTTGTCGAAGCGTTCGACCTTTGCACAGGTGTAGGGATAAAATATATATATATAGCTCTGTATCTGTAATAATGTAAATACGTGTTAAAAATGAGAGCATTGGGTTTTTTCCCCTAAAAAACCTAAGATACATTGTTTTAATCCAGTACATTGTATAAATGAACTCCTCTCCATAACTCATATCCGTTTTCTTCATCGTTTCACTTCAATTACTTTTGACATCTAAGGTTTTTAAGCCTATTTTGCTTAAAGTATTTTAAAAAATGCAAAGGATTAGCATACTTACAAAAGCCCAAAGTGTGCAAATGAAATGAAGATAACCGCCCGTTTCAGTTGTTTTCGGACGGAACACATGCATATAGATAAGCATATTTTGACAGGGTGCTACAGTTTTATCAATAAGCCAATGTCCTTTATCGTTGCAGGTCGCTATGATGTACTTCTACTGGCAGAAATTTACGCGATTATAGAAGAGAGAGACAGACGAACTAGCAGCGACTTCAAACTCGACATTACTCCCAGCAATAGGTCAAACTGCGTGTTTATATTATTAGGTTCAAGTAATTGGCCAAGTAGTTTTATCATGTAGTTCTTGGAAAGAGCTGCAATAAGGAAAATTCGTACACCCTTCCAAGAAAAGCCAAACAAAGTATTTGAGATAACAGGCATTTATCACTACGAGACGTCTACATCGGGCAAACAGTTTTGGCAAAATATATTCGAAAAATACTGGTGGTCCTACAATATCAAGTGACTCTAGGTGGGCATTTTTTTTCAAAATTTCTACAGTTTTGGAGGTCATTTTATTCATTACGTACATACTTTGACCCACCTTATCTGCAGGTACTGTATAAGTATGTATACTTATAAACAACAATTTGGGTTATCTGCATAATTGTGGTCCTTCCAAGAAAACAAGGTCACATATCTGCCAAGGGACGTTTTATGATCACATGCAAACTATAGACCTCAGGCCAACCCATTGTAACATGCAGTAAAATTTTGATGAGGCAAAAAATTCCAATGTAAAAAAAACATTACTTATTAACTTACTACTGCTATGTGATAGCATCTTTGCCCTGGAATTGAAAACGATGCCAATTTTTTTCTTATGTGAAAAATTATCATCAACTGTGAAAATGAGTATATATGCAAGTACATTGCACCCTGTTTATAGTTAGCCTTTATCAAAATCCAGATGTATTAAGAAAAATACCATTTTCTTTTTCAAGTCAACAGGGATGAATGGAAAATGAATCCCACAATGTTATGTTTACCACTCAATGGAATTGAACATTATGTCTGAAATTTCCAATTAAGTAAAAAGATCAACTTTGAAATTGGTTATATACACTGTATCATATTTATTTTGGTTGTAATACAGATGCATTCCACAAAACATACATTTAACACTCTAAAATTACTTTCACATTTTTTCAAATGATTTTTGCCCATTTTGGTTGTAAAATAAACTCCACAGTTCTATGTTTATCTCCATATGAAAGCATGGACAAAATTACGAGTATTTGTTATTATGTCCAAGATGAAAGTGAAACTCTAACATCATGTGCTTTGTTTAGTTTCTGAACCAATAGATGGCAGCACTGTCTGATCTTGATTCTGTTGCTGCTGTTCCATTTGGGTCACTTGCTCCATCATGGCCTGCTGTTTTTTAGTTTGCACATCCATGAAAATAGCCATGCCTCTGTGGTTCATTTTTACAAGTTTATCACAACAGCTGTGGATACAGCTTGCCTGAAATAATAGAATCAAATATTAAACAAAATTTAAGAATACATAGTGAGACATGCTGTCACTGAACCACAACTGTATGATTCAAAGCTTATTATGCACAATAAATAAAATATTAGGTAGTCACCCCTCAAAAAACCTTTATCCTTCTTACAATAATGTTCTGTCTTTCAAAGAAAAAATGTATATTGGCCATGATCCATTCCAAGAAATAATTCATATCAAGGAATGGATTGAGAATCTTACCAATTCACACATGATATTATTTTATTTTTATTTTATAGTTATGTATGCTATCTGGGTGCATGTATTATAAACCTGCTTCAACCTTTTACTGCTCAGAGTTTTCTCTGGCATATTTACAACTTCATTGACTGTTATCGGTACTTACCTCATCTTTAGTCAACTGATTGTAGTTAAAGTTAGACACACAACGGCTGAAGCAATTATCTGTCATTTGGTTGTAAATTGAGAAGAAGTCTCTGGACTGAAAAAAATGGTGATACAATTAACCACGTTTATATTTTTCAATTTTAAAAAAACTTTTCAATAGTGTTCATGTTTTAAAAAGGGGAAATAATTGATTTCTAATAAATTTATCATGATAAATGGGCTAATTTTAAAAAATGGTGCTTGTGCAGTACACCCTTAAATTTAACATGGAAGTCTGTTTTTTTTTCTGAATTCAGTTATGAGGTTACTTTCATCAATGTCTCTGCTATTCAAGTAAACCTATTTGTCATTAACTTGCTGATTTTTTTTTTTTTTTTATGTACACTGTTGAAATGACCATGACTCCTATCATATCATCATGGGCTTAAACACATTAGAAAACATTACGAAAGTTGTTAAAATAATTCATCTGAAGAGCAGAGACACTGATCTACATAAATGAATGAAGAAAAACATTGAAATTCATACTTAATTATAAATTTGGTGAGGGGGGGGGGGGGGGGTGGGAACATACAGCATAAATTCCAAAAAGAAGCCATTAAAATTACTTGATCTAACCAAAGCCTCCACATTTAAATAATGCAGGTTAGCTCCATGCCTAAAAACTGATTTGCATTACTTGGTGACAAAATCTATGATCACTGGTTAATAATCACAAAAAAAATCTCTGTAATAAATTACTGGTACATACCACTCTCATTTGCTGGTCCAGCGATGCACTTTGCATCTGAGCAGCGTTCATTTTTTTCAGCCAAAAATATTCTATTTGGGTGATCTTTTAGATAGTAACAATACGAACTCAATAACTACTAACTATAGTTGATGGCGTTGTGAATCCTTCTTCACATTGACACCACCACCAAGGACGTTGCCAAGTTAATTGCACGATGAGCCAAAAATACGATTTCAAATGAATTCCATTTTGCTCGATGTCATCCACTGTCTCTTTCCGTGATGGGAAAATAAAATTTCAGAACTGTTGCTGCATTTCATCAATAAGTAAAACATTAAAAACAAAAAATAATGTGAAGCTCGTCTGCCAGCCAAAGCACATGGGAAGCCAACATATGATAGATGTCGCTTAAACTCAAGAAAAGCTAAATGTCACCCAAAGCAAGTTTGTGTATTTTATGATTAAAATAATTTTATTTGCCTAATATAAGTCACCAATGTAACATATGTTGCACTCATTCCATTTTGATAAGTGTTTTAGGAGAAATAGTGCATTTTGTAGGAAAATACCCGTATGAGATGATGTCATTGCCACAAGTTAGACGACACACAGACAGACATATTTGGAAACAAGGAACAGGTAAGCAGTACTCTTGTGCCGACCTGTGCTTCTCCTTTTGCTTTGCATGTTAACTTCACATTTTCAGAGTGGTGGCGATATCAGTTTATCTGCTCTGTTGCAGAGGTACAGTGTCAGTGAAAGCTTTCGTCAGTTAAGCCTCAAGATGAAAGCGTTCACGTAGCTGAGCCAAGAGCTCAAATACACGTACTGTACTTATCTGTGTTGTGTTCCTGTCAGAATGAACACGTAAACAATGCTCTGGAATTCAGCTTTCCCCAGTGCTTTTATTGAATTTGTGATATCAAATGCATTTTAATGAATTATCAGTCTGGAAGATGCACTGGTGTACAATGTAACTTACAAGTTACAATATCCATCAAAGTTTGGGTACTTTTGCTGTACCCCCCCCCCCCCCCCCCCACACCTTTTAACAATTCCTCAGTGTTTGTCAAAATTAAGCTGCCTGCGTTCAGTGTATCTAATATGAAAAAAGTTAGTTTGGAAATTTACTTTCATGATATTTGGATGGCATTAAGTTTCACTAAAAACATTGATAAATTGAATTGCCAGTCTAATTTCTTTTAAATAACTGAGCTAATTTTTTCATTTTTAATTATGAGACATTCTTTCTTGGAAAAGTGTGAGTTCTTTAGGCCTGTTGGATTGATCTTACTCCTCTGGGATTCCCACTAAATTACATTCAGTTTAAGCAGCTTAAATGGCTGATCGCCCCTCGTAACTTAAAATTACTTGGGTAAAGTCTTGAAAACTTAATGGTCAATGATGTTGTTCATGTTGCTTTCCAAGGGGGTGCCAGACAATTATACTGAACGCAGTCTTAGAAATAACATGTCATTTGGTGTGGGTCAGGGTGAGACCCAGCTTAATTATAATTAAGAGAAGTCAGACAAGTTTCTCAAATGTACTACAGTATGTTGTCACAAGTTTCATTGTAAGCGTGATTGTGAATTGATTAAGATTGCCATTGTTTCACTGCTGACCTTTTGTTCTGTTGAAAAGTTTAAGCAAAACAAGAACAGCACTATCTTATTTGAGTTAAGGTTAATTTTCTGGTGCTTAGCAATCATGACTTAAGAGTTGCCAACTCGGTGCTTTTATTAGTATTCCATGCATTATTTACCAGTTGGAGTGCACTCCTGTTGTTAACAGGTGTTATGCTGTTATTAATAAGACATTGTACAGTGAGTAGATATATGCATTTTGAGCACCGTCATTTTGACAACTCTGTCAGTCAAGTGTATTCAAAACAGGACAATATTATGTAAACATGATCACAACTTTTACTTGTCTTTTCACTTCCAAGTGTCACTTTAATTTATTGTGTTGAACTTAGTTTAGTATTTTGAAAAAAAATCATCTACTTNCTTTAATTATAAATTTGGTGAGGGGGTGGGGGTGGGGGGGGAACATACTGCATAAGTTCCAAAAAGAAGCCATTAAAATTACTTGATCTAACCAAAGCCTCCACATTTAAATAATGCAGGTTAGCTCCATGCCTAAAAACTGATTTGCATTACTTGGTGACAAAATCTATGATCACTGGTTAATAATCACCAAAAAATCTCTGTAATAAATTACTGGTACATACCACTCTCATTTGCTGGTCCAGCGATGCACTTTGCATCTGAGCAGCGTTCATTTTTTCAGCCAAAAATATTCTATTTGGGTGATCTTTTAGATAGTAACAATACAAACTCAATAACTACTAACTATAGTAAATGACGTTGTGAATCCTTCTTCACATTGACACCACCACCAAGGACGTTGCCAAGTTAATTGCACGATGAGCCAAAAATACGATTTCAAATGAATTCCATTTTGCTCGATGTCATCCACTGTCTCTTTCCGTGATGGGAAAATAAAATTTCAGAACTGTTGCTGCATTTCATCAATAAGTAAAACATTAAAAACAAAAAAATAATGTGAAACTCGTCTGCCAGCCAAAAGCACATGGGAAGCCAACATATGATAGATGTCGCTTAACCTCAAGAAAAGCTAAATGTCACCCAAAGCAAGTTTGTGTATTTTATGATTCAAATAATCTTGTTAGACTAATATAAGTCACCAATGTAAAATATGTTGCACTCATTCCATTTTGATAAGTGTTTTAGGAGAAATAGTGCATTTTGTAGGAAAATACCCGTATGAGATGATGTCATTGCCACAAGTTAGACGACACACAGACAGACATATTTGGAAACAAGGAACAGGTAAGCAGTACTCTGTGTGGCGACCTGTGCTTCTCGTTTTGCTTTGCATGTTAACTTCACATTTTCAGAGTGGTGGCGATATCACTTTATCTGCGCTATTGCAGAGGTACAGTGTCAGCGAAAGCTTTCGTCAGTTAAGCCTCAAGATGAAAGCGTTCACGTAGCTGAGCCAAGAGCTCAAATACACGTACTCATCTGTGTTGTGCTCCTGTCAGAATGAACACGTAAACAATGCTCTGGAATTTAGCTTTCTCCAGTGCTTACAGATTTTTATTGAAATTATGATATCAATTGCATTTTAATGAATAGTCAATCAGTAAGATGTACAATGTAACGTACATGTACAAGTTACAATACCCACCAAAGTTTGGGTACTTTTGCAGTACCCCCACCCCCACCCCCACTCGTTTAATACAATTCCTCAGTGTTTATCAAAATTAAGTTGCCTGTGTTCAGTGTATCTGCTATGAAAAAAGTTAGTTTGGAAATTTACTGTTTGTATTTTATTGGTCATTTTTTTTATTATTAAACCTCAAGCTCTTTTACCAGTAAGATAACCCAGCTATAATGGCCTCAGCTTTCATGATATTTGGATGGCATTAAGTTTCACTAAAAACATTGATAAATTGAATTGCCATTCTAATTTCTTTTAAATAACTGAGCTAATTTTCTCATTTTTAATTATGAGACATTCTTTCTTGGAAAAGTGTGAGTTCTTTAGGCCTGTTGGATTGATCTTACTCCTCTGGGATTCCCACTAAATTACAGTACATTCAATTTAAGCAGCTTAAATGGCTGAACGCCCCTCGTAACTTAAAATTACTTGGGTAAAGTCTTGGAAACTTAATGGTCCATGATGTTGTTCATGTTGCTTTCCAAGGGGGTGCCAGACAATTATACTGAACGCAGTCTTGGAAATAACATGTCATTTGGTGTGGGTCAGGGTGAGACCCAGCTTAATTATAATTAAGAGAAGTCAGACAAGTTTCTAAAATGTACTACAGTATGCTGTCACAAGTTTCATTGTAAGCGTGATTGTGAATTGATTAAGATTGCCATTGTTTCACTGCTGACCTTTTGTTCTGTTGAAAAGTATAAGCAAAACAAGAACAGCACTATCTTATTTGAGTTAAGGTTAATTTTCTGGTGCTTAGCAATCATGACTTAAGAGTTGCCAACTCGGTGCTTTTATTAGTATTCCATGCATTATTTACCAGTTGGAGTGCACTCCTGTTGTTAACAGGTGTTATGCTGTTATTAATAAGACATTGTACAGTGAGTAGATATATGCATTTTGAGCACCGTCATTTTGACAACTCGGTCAGTCAAGTGTATTCAAAACAGGACAATATTATGTAAACATGATCACAACTTTAACATGTCTTTTCACTTCCAAGTGTCACTTTAATTTATTGTGTTGAACTTAGTTTAGTATTTTGGAAAAAAATCATCTACTTACAGATCAAGTGTTTCTTACATGAAAAAAGCAGTAATGAAAAGTCTTACTGGAAGAAACAGAAGTTGATTTTTAAGTCTGTTTAGACTAGAATTATTTTCAACCCTAAGACTGACTGTAGACTAACATTGAAGGTGACGGTATATTTTCTGTTGTGATGGACATGTGGTGTATTATGTAAATTTAGAAATTGCACAAAAATAATGAATTTTCTTATGAATGCTTCTGACAAACTAATTTGATAATACCTACTATTTTTATCCCATAATGTGTTATGTAAAGTTACTTTGCATCTATCGGCCTGAAGCTGTAGTCACAGACGGAAATCGTGACTGGGCATTCAGTCAGTTTTAATTTCCTGCCTGCTGTATTGGATGAAAAAGCTATTGGTTTCACTAAATTGCCTTGTTATTAATTACGCTACCTTAGCCAACATTCTCTTTACATTTAACCAAAGGTATTGTGTTGACACCCAAATATATCATGAATAAGTTTCAGGACCTCTAATTTAAATAGTATTTTCTCATCGATTAAACCATTTTATTTTGTGACCAAATGGCTGAATAAAGAGCAGCACTAATATTTCTTTTACTTCTTTTTCTTAATATGCCAAGAGTGCTACCCTTAAGAGTCCATCGAAGATGTTATTCCCGTCTTCCCAATCAATACTGGCCCCATTCCAATTCCACTGTGCTGCTTGGGGAGAATAAAGATTGGTATAGATTTTTTGGAAGTTCAGTTGTGTGTGTATGTTACATAGTGAGAGCAGTTCAATAGAGCAGAACACAGTTGATGAGTTTTCTGTAAGCTTTGCTATATGTCACAAAGGATGATGTGTACAAGGAAGAAAGAAAATATTGATAAAATGCTGGAAGATTAAATGAGATGAAGAAAATGTATATCAGGTGACAGTGTTTAATCTTTGTCCTCACTGTGAAGTTTCAACTGGGAGGCTACCAGGTGTGTTTGTAGGTTTAATGTGGCCAGGTATTTGTATAAAATCATTCTAAGTCACGTATTTAGAATAGCATATCACCTGCACAATTGGCTGACAGACTCTGACTGTATTGCACAAGTATGAAAGATGGCCTTTTGTGCTATAGGATTACTTTGAGCCATATTGTCATCATTATTTGATGGTTAGGCTGGGTTTGTGCAGGTTGGATATAGCAGAGTGCTGGTAGGTTGTACCTGTAATCACATTACATGAAACTTGTATGTACACTAAGGACAATGAAAGATGTGAATACATTGATTTTTGCTTTTCTTTCCAATCTATTGAATCAATTAGGTACATTATGTAGCTGAGATCCATATGTTTCGAGTTTGGATTCGCGTTAAGGAAGTACTTGTAATTGGGTTTTTACCGCAGAATAAGAAAAATTCCTCCACTTAGTAAGTAAGCATGCATGTTGGTGTGTGTATGTGTATATATGTGTGTGTGTATTTGTGCACAATATTATGTTTATTTGTTAGTCCGGGTTTTTAAAATACAGGTTGGTTATACAGGTGTGTGTTTTTGTGTGTCATGTTCATTTGGGAATGAATTGCACTGCTAATGTTTCTTTTGTGACAGTGACATGTGGTATATGCATATTATGGTTAGGACCTTGCTTAGTGGGTTTTAGACCAGGCACAGCAGTAGACAAAATAGGGTCAGGGTAAACAAGATGTCCTTGACCAGACAGTGAACCAGTAACACAAGTGTTACAGTTGTCAGTTAATCTAAATGGCATACCTAATTGTGTATTATATGAATGCAAGAACCAGCAGGTGGTTTTCCAGGTCTGTTCAAACTAGGACAATTTTAAACTGAAAGTTTGACTAACTTGCAATACTACTCAGGGTTTTTCCAGAATTGAGGGTACAGGCTGTCCAGAATTACCACACTTAATATTCTACAATATTTTAGGGAGTCCCAAGTATGCCTTAAGTCATCATATTTCAAAAAAAAAACCATAAGCCGTCCAGCCATCTTTAAAAACACGGGCCGTCCAGTAATCTGGCAGCCATCCAATGACTCCTGGGCGGTTCGCTGGGAAAACCCTTGATACTACAAGTATATATATATATATATATATATATATATATATATATATATATATATATATATATATATATATATATATATATCTATCTTAGTAGTACCATGTAATTTAAATGAAAACTGGGCCAATCAAGCCTCTGCCAAGAGAGGCCCCACTGTACCTGAGGCATATGAATCAGTTTTGTTAGTCTAATAAAATGACAGCACATCCCATGATTCTCACTTCTGTTGTAAGCTAGACATTTTATGACATTAATGAGAACTAAATCGCCACTCTGTCTGAGCCAGCATATGGTAGCATTAAGTAGGCAGTGCCTTTATTGGTCGTTAATACACTGAATAGCTTCTTGATCAGTTTGGTATCCATCTGAGTTCCACCAGAGTTTCAGGAAATTAATCAATCACTTCACTAGTCACAAGCAATTGGTGTTCAGCATGTTACCTAGTCTTGATATCTTAAGACGTGATCAGGACTTGATTTGATTACTTGTACTGCTGTTTTTTTTTTTGGTGCACAGTATTTGCTCTTCTTTTAACATTTGATAATTATACCATTTATAATATGTACCCGCATATCTTAATGTTGTCTCAGAGGTTGCAATATATATTTAATGTTGCATAATGATGGACATATTATCAAGTAATTTTATTTTGATGGGCACTTTTTCTCCTTCCACAAATCTTTTTATGATAATTGCCTTTACTCTGAACACAAATCTAAAGAAAAGCCAGATTTTGTGTAAACACAATTTGTAATACTTCCCTGGCTATCAAACATAACCATATTTTCCAGGTCCTATAATCTACAGCAATGGCAGAGTCTCAAACCTCGCAAGCCGTCAATGGGATAGAAGACGACAGGTTTGAGCAGGATCTGAAAGAAATGCTGCGAGATGGACCAGTCCTTAATGACAGCAGCTCCACTGTCCAGAGTGGGGCCATGACTAAGGTGGACAGTGTGGGTCCAGCCAGCATAAAACCCCCTCTGTACACAGCAGGCATGCAGAGATCACAGACCTTCCCTACATGTAAGGAAACCCAATTTTTTTCTTGGAGATGGGGGGGGGGGTTAAAATAGAGCACAATGTAATGCTGTGTGGTTCCAGTTCAAAAGTGTAGTAGTAGGTTAGCGTACAGGGTGCTCCATAAAAACAACATTTTAAAATGAGATGGTAAGCAAAATAGGCCATTTTTATGGACCACCCTGTATTTCCTGTAAAAATAATGGACCATTTTACATATTTAACTTAAAAGTAATTAAATGTCTTTTCAGGCAGTAAAGTCAAATGCGAAAGGTCAGACTTTGCTTCAGTAGCTCGATAGTTTACTAGTAACAACAAGATACTCAGATTTCATTATAAAAGTGGGTTATTGTAAGCTTTGAGCATCAGCACATATAATTAGTAGAATTGGTACAAATGAATAACGTTTTATGCAACTTTGTGCTCGTAATGGATTTTGTTCTAAGCTGGCAGCTAATGGACAGTTACTAGTACTGTAATCATATGATTGCTTGCACTGCCATTAATGATTCATGCTTTGTTACTTGCACAATATTCTCAATCCTACATGACTCAAACAGGCCCAAGAGATTGCAAAATTCATGAAGTAAATACATTTTCACTGAATGCTTGCTGTGTCAGTAACATCCTTCCATATTTCCTTCTTGTAGCTACTGGTAGTCCCAATATGTCTGCAAGAAATGGCGGAGGGACCAACCCCCCACGTCCGTTTTCTCAGACGGCTTCCTCCAAACTTGATAGTATCAAAGAGTGGAGTCTCAACACATTCAAGTGCACCAAACAGCTGTTAGCAGAGCGCCTGGGCAAGGGCTCTAGGACGGTAGATCTGGAATTAGAATCAAAAATAGAAGTACTGAGAGACACACAGAGAAGATATTCCAATGTGTTAAAGTTGTCACGTGCTCTGACCAATCATTTTTATCATGTTGTGCAAACACAGAGGGCGCTAGGGGAGGATTTTGCGGAGCTAGCGCAGAAGTCGCCAGAGTTGCAGGAGGAGTTCAATTATAACAGTGAAACGCAGAAAGCTTTGGTCAGAAATGGTGAAACACTACTAGGTAGGGAACTAAATCTGATGACATGCTGTTCTTCTTTTTTTATTTAATCAAAAAAAGAAGAATGGGATTGTTTTTCCTTTTTTCTCTGGAGGAAATTTTGATAAACTAAAAAAAGATATTTAAGTATTTGATGTATTTTTAGCATAAAAAAAAATAATGAAAAATAGACAAGAAAATGAAAATAGTAGTTGGATTAAGCCTAGGTTAGATATGTTGTTATACGTTCTGTAATATATTTTCTGTCCTGGCACATATATTAAAAACTTTAGGTTTACCACAGACTGTATTCATTAATAAATATTCCATTTGAGTTATTGAAATGACGGGGTTTCTGCTGACCACGGAGCAGTATATTTTCTGCATAATGCATCCTGAAACCAGCCTCACATGAATATTTCATGGATCTTCACTACTCTTCAGTGAAATAATCAGACTTATTGATCCATAGAAGCATCTCCACTATATAGATATTTGTTTTTGTCAAAATTTGAGAGTCATCATTTAACAGAAGATTTCTGAGAAAATTTTCTTTATTCTTAGAAATATACTTAGAGGATATTCTTAGAAAATGTGTCATTTATACCTTGAATAGAAAGCAGATTTTCTTAACACTACCCCCCCTTCCAAAAAAAAAAAAAGAAAAAAAAAAGAAGAATAAATACAAAAAACACTAGAAAGAAGAAAAAAAAAAGAATTAATAAGATAAAGAACATGGAGTAAAAAAAATTGATAAAATATTTTAAGCATCTTAACTCATGAAAATAACCACTGTATGCCATTATTTTGTATGATTTGTTCTATACAGCTTTATAAGCAGTTTGTACGCTATAGATCTTAGTCTCTAGTGAGCATAATACTTTAAATAATGATGCCGAAATGAACTGTGTTCATTTGCTATTGTAGGTGCTTTGAATTTCTTCACCTCGAGCATCAACACCCTGATCAACAAGACAATGGAAGATTCCTTGGAAACCATTAAGCAGTATGAAGCTGCAAGGTGTGTTTGTGTGTTAGTCAGCAGTTTGAGATTTAAAAAAAAAGTAAAATATATTTCAATGCTCCTCACAAATAAAAACAATTGACATTTTAAGGTTTTCACACTTTTTAAATTTCTTGGAAGAACTAAATATACAACTGGTTTGTATTCAGGATTGAGTATGATGCCTATCGCACAGATCTGGATACCCTGCAGTTGGGACCAAAGAACCCACAGACCATCCCAAGGCTTGAGGAGGCCAAGAGAAAGTTCCAGCTCCATAAAGACAAGTTTGATAAACTACGAGAAAACGTGTCCGTTAAGTTGCAGTTCTTAGATGAGAATAAGGTAATGTATTATACCCGAAACCATCAACATAAAAGGTGAAAGGAGGGGGTGTCTTTTCTGAAAAATTGGACATTTTTTTTTTCACCTCTTAGCTGATTTGACTCAAGAAACGGCACAGAACCTACATCAAATTTTGGTTCAGGGTGGACCTCTCCATCCAGAAAGGCCCTCCTCAACCCCACCACCCCCTCCCCCCACCCCCTCCCCCCCTGACAATCCCCTTAGACACACATGCACAGAAACTGTACAGCACATGTACTGTGTGTGATTCATGGTGGAAATTGGATCAAGTAGACTGATTGATGAGAGGATCTACTGGTAGTATTGGCAATCAAAATAATCAATCTTCTTAGCAGCACAGTGCTTTCAGTGGTCAGCTTTCACTAATAAAAGAGATTCCAACCAGTTTTTCTAATATGGTAGAATGGTCAGTTATTCTACCTCAATATATTTTCCATAATATGTGCAATAGAATCTATTACCAAGCTTTTCTGTATCAGCTACTTGGCTTACACCAGCATACTTTGTATTTTTGTCAAATTAATTCTTTCCAAAACTAGTGATAGATGACATGAAATGATTAAGTAAATCTTTTTACATGACCTATAAGCATAGCATAGAACTCATTCCTAATGAAACTGTTGTAGATTGATCCAACACTTCAGGGACTCACTAAATGCAGTCAGATTAACAGATTAACACACATCCTCCTGGCATTGAGTAGAATACAGAAAAGCTGGTTATTATACAAGTACATTGGAAACAAGAGGAGGCATGTTAATCTGAGTGCATTCAGCCAGGAGGTGTGTTAAGGAGATGACCCCATAGGTACAAATTCAGCATTCATACTCCGTCATGTGATTGCTGCACACCCAACTATGCCATACAGGGGCGGATCCAGAGATATTTTCTGACAGTCTTCCAAATTATCTTTGTTGATCCATCCTACATTTTTGACCGTCTTCCGACAGAAAACATTAGATACCTGTCAATGTAAACTTGAAAATCTGACCGTCTTCTGGAAGTCCCAGAAGACGGCCTAAATCCGCCCCTGCCATATATTTTCCTAGAACAACTGGCATCATAGTTTCCTCTTCATTTTCAGATCAAAGTGATGCACAAGCAGCTGTTGTTGTTCCACAATGCCATATCTGCCTACTTCTCGGGGAACCAGTCAGCTTTAGACACCACTCTGAAGCAATTTAATATCAAACTGAAACCAACAGGGGATTCCCCCTCATGGCTGGAGCAGTGAGCTCACTGTGGTGGTTTCTCTCACCTTTGTTGCTGAAGATGATTCTTTAGAGCTGGAGTCTAGGTTAAAACTTCATGGAATAATGGAGCAGAAGCTCCCCTTTTTTTTCTTTTTTTTTTTTTTCACGCCCTTCTTTGCCATAGTCAAGTACATGGCAGGAAGAGCACAGGAATTAAACATTAGCAAACACAAAGACGTTACAAATAATGATTTGTATGATATCTTGGACATAATATTGTGATTTTGTCCATGATGATACTAACAGACAACCTTACACAGAGTTCTGATGGACCAGGCTGAAGTCAACCTTTACACTCAACTTTCACTTCTATATCAGTTGATTACATTTGATTAAACAACTTTAATTTAATTGCCATTGTGCTCCATTTTAATGTGATGATGCAAGCTCCAAGTTCACAGTGATAACTTGGAAGAAAAGATACATGAATAATACAGTTATTCTTGATCAAGCTCCGAGTTCAGAGTGATAACTTGGAAGAATAGACATATGAATGATACAGTTATTCTTGATATTTGAATGAAATATGAAGAGGTTATCTGTCTGTGTCTTTATTTGACTGAAAGTGACTTTTTTTTTTGCCTTGTTAGATGCTGAACTTTTTTCACCCAGTCTTTTCCAAAATTTTATCAGGTGTTTATTGTTATGATATGTGATTATATTGCATTATTTATGGGTACGTCACTGTTATGGACTTTGTTACATGCATTCAAGTTGCAGTCTGTTAATTTTGTTGCATAAGATGTTTTCGTGTCAGCTCTTTTATTCTCCAAGAAAGATAAAATTAGTTGAAATAAAGTTGGTGGTCATAGTAAAAATTAACGTCCAATGTAAAGTGCAGGCACATAGATGTAGGCTGTGCCCATTGGTTAATATCTTATCAAACCAGGTGAAATATTCATATTAAATATGTGTACATAGCTTTGTTAAAATGCAGATTGGTGTAGATATCAAGTGATTTCTAAGATGTGATGAAGCAAGTGTATTCCAAGCACCTGTCGTGTTCAGAGCAGGAGAATTAGTTTTAGGTGGGAAGGGGGGAGGTTAAGTGGTGTCCCATTGTTGACAAATATTCAAGACTGATTGATGAGTGCTTACTTCATTCAATTTATTTCTGAAGTCAGAGATACTAAATGCTGAAGCTGTCTCCTGGTCTCTTTCATAGTTAGGGTTGGTATTCTGAACAGACAATCTTTGATAGATGCATTTTGTTTTTTAATTAAGTTGATGTGGCTATGGGTTTTTTAGAGGGTCTTGTTTGTTGTAGGATGGTAAAGTGGTGGTGATTAGAGATAAAATCTATATAATTTGTCATTTGTGACTTTTAATTACGTCATTTCTTAAGTACAATGTACATTAAAGACTTACAAAGTCATATGATTGACATTAGCAGTAATTAACTTTTGGGTACAAATTCAACTGTGAAATTATTTGTAGTCTATTTCAAATTTTGCTCTTAGAAATTGACGAATGGTTGTGACAAAAAATGTAAAATCTGTTTTGCCACTAATTTCTTTGTTGTCAGTAATTCTATTTCTTTAGAAATGGTTCTGTTAAAAATCTTGTGAAGTATTAAAGTCTGCCCCCAACCTCTTCCTGGTAGAATTTGCTTCCCTGGAGAATACTGTAGCAGCTGTTGTAATGTACATAGTTTTGTGTGAGAAACGATACTGGATTTTGGTGGGAAACAATTATAATTTTAGTTGAAAAATGATGAATGTGTTGATAAGTGTTGTAATGACAATTAAAAAAGGGATAATTGCAATATAAGTCTGCTAGTTTGTTATAGGAAGTTTTGGTAGACTTTCAGTCCTTGCTTTTGATACTGTTATTTGTGATTGCTTTATTTCAATTTACTTATATTTTTTTGATAATCATTATATATTCTTTATATTTCAGTTGCATGTATGGATGCCATACATTGTACATAGATATGCCACGTTTACAAACGGTCAATAAATAACAGATGGGTTAACTTTGTCCTTGTTTACTTTTGAAATAGAAAATAATTAAGGTCTTGGAAGTTGAAATTTAAAGTACAAAAATTTTTGTAGAAAAGCACTAGTGCTAGTAAGCTTAAAGATGTACAAAATTTGCTCCCTTCACTTCCTTAAATTATATTTCAGATGATTGAAGTGATATATGACAAACAACACTGTTTAAATTTAAATAGTGTATTTTTTACACACGCAGATCTTACATGGTGCCATTTAGTTTTGAAAAATTTTACATTTTAACTCTGCCCTGTTTCAATTAATTAAATTCAGTAAACAAATATATTAAAGCATACTACAACAATTAATACATGATGATGTAACAGGAAACATCTATAATGTCCCACTGTGTTGATAGTCCTTATCTGTCATATGTGGAGGAGTCATGCTATCCACCTTAAGTTTGCAAATTCCCTTTAAATATAACAGGTCCTGTGTAACACTGGAAAAACCTGCTACGCATTCCTTCCTTGTACTCCAAGGCCCACTCCAGGATGTAATAATCAATGTATGTTCACTTCAGATAACAATTCCTCAGAATGTTTTCATAAGAAATGAAGTGCTAATTAAGTTCTGGCAGGTCAGAAGAAGAAGAGGCCTGTTCTGCCTTTATCTGAAAATTCTTCACTATGACTCGCGTTGTGTCCACTGCACGGTCGGCACAGTTCTGAATGCAGGTTTCCACCCTCCCGCCAAGGGAGGAACTCATCTTAGACACGCACAGATCAAAACAGTTCTCTGAGAGCTTCAGGATGCGGGCCATCACCTGTGACTGTGCTGACATCTGTTGGGCATACTGCTGTATTTGAGGGTCGTTCAACAGGGCATTCTCGTCCACACCAGACATCGTGTTTTTTTTATGGGTATTCGGCAATTCTGTAAGGAAATGAGAGTCAAAATTACCAAGGCAAATTTCTATGACATGTTCAGTATTCAAATGCAGAGGGTTAATGCAGCTCGGGTAAATTCCGATCAAGATGATGATGATGCTGATCTTTCTTCTGCTTTCTTCTGAAAACTCTTTACTACAAAATAGGTTGTGTCAACTGCTCGTTCTGCACAGTTCTGAATACAGGTTTCAACTCTGTCTCCGAGAGAAGGTCCTGGTTTGAATATGCACAAATCAAAGCAGTGGTCACATAGTTTTAGAATGAGGGCCATGTCTTGAGCCTTCTCCGACATAATTGGGATCTTGGTGTCACTCAAAATGTCACTTCGATCTGACACGGACATGATGTCTCTCTCTTTCCGTTATGCCAAGGCCTGGAATGAAGTCAAACAGAGCTAAACCTAAATGTTACATTTATTGGAGTCTGGAAAAAACGCGAGTCCATCTAAAGTTATGTAACGCACGTGCGATCATCTTAAATACACTTTTACGTTCACTGGTTTTCAACATGCCAAGGCTCATGTGCGATTCTGAAGTTCGATAGGGTATTTTATAACAGGTTAATATCGATTTTCGCTTAAAGTTTGCATATGTAGTATGCCTTTTGACCTTAAAAATCTCATGTACTAACGTGAATGTGACGAAATCATGATCCACATTGCAATCATTCGCATGCTAGCAATCTGCCTTATATTTAGCATAGAAGCAGTAAAGAACAGTTTCTCGTTTAAATAACTGATTTAAAACTCATAAAGTAGAATAAGAGCTTAATTAAGAGTACAATTACCTAGTTTTGAAACTGATAATCCTCCACAGAGGCACAGCAAGCAGCGTGCTTTCAACTGACCTTGACCCTAGTGTGTCGCGCACGCGCATTTATGTGCAAAATACTCGCGGAAGTATGGCGGTTTATTCGCATTGCGAAACTTTATTTACCAACCCTGATGGAACTCCTATGCATTTTTACATGCGCCCTTGCGACGAAAGAGCGATTCTTAGACCCGTAGTTGAGGTACTCTCTTGATCTCTGATGGCATAAAATATAAGTAACTCTGCAGCGTACCGAAAAGACGTCTGCTAGTGCTACAAGCTTATAGTGATACTGACGCAGTGACATTGCTACGTTACAGACGTATTGAAAGTATTTGCCATTATGAAGACAGTTTCTGTAACAACCCACATTCTCCTGTTATGTATACAAATTGAGATTTAATTGCTCTCATGATCAGACTTTTTCTCCACATTGGCACACTTTTAATTCAAGGACTGACACATTTTTGCTTTCAGCATGGTGGTGGCATTTTATCAGGGAAGCAAGGCAATGATTCAATAAAGTAAGAGCTGTTTAACACAATTTCTTTTTCTCGTTTTAAAAAACAAATAAACTATGTAGCTTAATCATTTTCACTTGCATGAAATATGTTCATTAGCACTCTGTAGACAAGTTGCAATACATGTAAACATACATTTGCTTTCTTGCTTTAGCACATCAATTACATATCAGAATAAAGCATGGATTCCATGCTAGAGCCTAGGATGTTGAAAGGCAATGATTAGTTAGCTTTAGTTAACATATATGGAAATATATGCAAACGATTCTTGTTAAGACTATGAGGTGTCCACAAAATGTTCAAGTTTCAAGGACAGTTTGGGACCTAAGTAAAAGGTGTGTGTGTGTGTGTGGGGGGGGGGGGGGTACTCTACCTGGTCAAGAAAGTTGTGGTTCTTTCACCCCATGTATACTAGTACTAAACATTGACAAAATGGTCTGCACTGGTACGTATTTACTGTTTAGTTGTCAATATTTTCATTTCCAGGCTGGCAGAACCTGGGAGTGTGGTGAAAAGCGATGATTATTACCTTGCCAATTTTATAACAGACTGCGTGGAGAAGAATACTTTAATGGACATTGAAAAATACAGGTGAGTGCTGTCACTGAGTTTTTTTTTTTTCAATTTAACTTGATGAATAATAATATGTTGATTTGTACCCAGTATTTATCTTTTTTCAGAGCCACTGAATCAGTGAATCATGTGTCATTCAGTTGCATTGTAGGGTCCACATACCCAGTCCAATGAGTTAAATTTAATATACATACAATAACAAAAATGTGATTATATTGAAAAAATATTATAGCATGGGATCAGCTTGACAGTGTAGAAAACACTTTGCTTCACCTTGCATATAACTTGAAACCTTGTGAATCTGTGATGATGTTGATTGTCTTCTCCAGGCTGAAGCCATGTGATGTCGCTGGAGAAAACATGATAGTTATGTCCACTGAGGCTGTAGATGACACGGACCTGGAGCCAGCTGAACACATCATCAGATTGACTGCCAAGGACAGACGGGGGTGAGTGAGTAGGGGATGTTAAATGCCATGTTAAATTCTGGTAAAATTTTGCCATTTAATTATTTATTACTGTTATTATTATTTATTTTTTGTTTGGATGGGATCAATTCAGTATGAGATTTTTCTGTGTGTTTTTCTTTTCTTTTGTATCTCAGTAATTTTCACATTGGTGATTTAGGAGGAAGAAGTACATGTTGTCTGAGGAAGTGAACATCATAAAACATATAGTGGAAAACAGATTATATCTGGATGTTGGTGGAAACAGAGTGTGGAAGGACATGGAGAAATTGGAAGTATGTTTTTATGAAATTGAGCTAATAAAAAAAGTTTTAAACATTGTTATGAAAATTTCGAAATAAATGTTTATCAGAATTAATATCCTTAAATTGCCTACCTACCTACCCACTTGCCTACGTGTGCTTGGTTCTTATGTGGATAATGTAAATAAGCCAAAATAATGAAAGATATTTACTCGTGAAAATATACATTTAAGGATTGAATGTATTTAGTCATCCATGGATTTGGAATGAGAACTATGTAGAACCCTGATACTGGAACTTACATTAGCAGCTGACCAACATTGCTGTCTCAACCTCATTACCTAGTGAAAAGTCTCAGAATGAGGCCTCAAGGTCCGTCATTTGCCAAGGTTAGTTCCAGTATGAGAGTTTTCAGGTAGACATAGTTCTCATATAAGTTCATGATGCATATAATTTTAATTTCTATTCATCAGATCACCTCGCACTCCTGGCAGTCAATGAAGCACCACTACAAGATGCATATCTTACCCAACATCAAGTCTTTCAACATACCTAGTCACTGGCCTTCCCTGTTGACCACTGCTTCGGCTGGGAAAGAAGAAGAAGGTAGTTTTTTTTTTTCTGTTCTCCATAGAAATATTATTTTAAAATATTTCTAGGTTAGAATAAAATATAAGGAGTAAGAAAAAAAATAATAAAGCTTCAGCTAACATAAATGCAAATGATTCTTGCTGAGATTATAGGTGTCCACAAAAAATGTTTTTTCCCCCCTTGGGGGGGATTCAAGACCTAACTAGAAGGTGTGTATGTGTGTGTGTGGGGGGGAGGGGGTATTACTCAGCCTGGGTAAGAAAATTGAGGTCTTTTTAACTGAAAATGCACCAAGGACTACCAAAAGTTGCCTTTATAGAAACAGTAGCAAGATTTTAATTTCCAATTTCCCAATTTCAGGTTCAAAGGCTGCAATGGCAAGGTATCTGGCACCTGTCACTTTTTCTACTCCCAAACAAAACCAAGGTGAGATTATGATTGTATGAGTTCCACTTCTTGTTTTGAAAGATGTGACTAATTTCAAACAACAGTACACAAACAATCCATTATCATTATCTGAATATATTCAAGCTGCATGTTCTTTACTTTGGTCTTTATAATGTTCTGTATGTAATAAGTAAGATATGATTTGTGTTGTCTTTGGACTTTTTTAGTTTAAAAAACTCCATAAGTGTCACCTTTTTTATTCCAGGTAATTGTGAGTCAGAAGATGATATTGTAAACTCCTCAGATTTAGATCAGAATGAAGGAAAAAGCACAGTGCAAGATACAGAGAATCTTCCTGAAATTGATGACTTTGATAAAGAACTTTTAGAGATTGCTGAAACGCAGCATCAAAAGGGAAATAGTCCCAGAAAACATGCCGTGATGAAAAGCCAGATCAGAACTAGGTCAATTGATGCAGAGAAAGGAAAAAAGTTAGACTCTCCAGGAAAACCAATAGAACGTGCCAAGAAGAGTTCAACAGAGACCCTTATCACAGAGAATACAAACCAGAAGGGACATTATTTGCGGTCATCTACAGTGATCCCTGTTGCTGGAGATTCTGAAGCTGAAGTAATTGGAGAGGTAATTGTATATTATTTACTCTCAGTAATACCCTTCTTGCTTCTAAATGAAACATCATAATATATAGCAAGGTAGTTTTTAGTTTCAGTATGTTTAGGCAATGCATGCAATTAGTATAATATTATGTAAACACCTGGACCATTAACATTAGAGAAGGAAACAATTTAGAAAATATACATGAAAAAAAAATCCCTGCAACAAATCCTGTTGATAATATCTTCAGATGTGTTAAGGCTATATGTCTGTGTCTGTTCCCAGGATGTGGCTGACCAAGATATGGTGGAGACTGCTGGAGCTGAAGTTGATATCTCACCAGATCCCACACACAGTGGTAGAGATAAACGTGGTGGTTCAAGTAGAGATAAGAACAGGAAACGAAATGGTAACTGTCGTACTTGTACAAACTCAAGTTGTTTTTTAAAAAAAGCCCACAACTAGTTGATGAGAATATTTTATCACTTTTCTGGCTAGTGCATACTCACTAGAGATGAAGAGACAGGAAAGTTTGAGGCAAGTTGGTTATGTACAGAATTATGATGAAAAGGCCAAGTTAGGTGTTTTAATAAAGACATTCAACACAAATAACAACAGTGAGTAACTTAAGTGTAATTGCAAAGACTTATAGGAAGGGGGACTAGATAAACAAGCATAACAACATAACTCACACTGGTGGTAAGACATTTTATTGACAATTCCACTATTTCCAGGTTCACAGGTGGAAAACTCTGAGACACAAACGCCCCCCTCTGAACAACAACTGTGGGAAGATGCTATTCAGGTGAGGCTCTGTCTGTCTTATCTTTAAAGGTGTAGTTTATGTATGGAAATGATGTAAGGTCTTTTGAGGACTAGAAAGTTATTAGGAAATATGTTTCATTTTTTATTTTATAATTTTTTTAACATCTTGTATAATGGAAAATAACACACATCATTCTTATCATAAGTTCTTTACAGCGTTATTTACATGATATATTATATATCAAATGCACATGTGGGCACATGCGCACGCACACACACATTTGCATGCACACACTCACACTGCAGTGTGTAACTTACAGTAATATAATCTTATTCAGGCTCTGATGAAAAGATATCACCTTGAGAGGGATGAAGTGATCACCCTGTTGTACATAAACAGTGGCAGTGTGGGAGACACCATCCATTACATTGAGGAAGGCACTGATCTGCAGGGTAAGATCTTAGTGATTTGTAAGATAAGATATAGATTGGATATACCAGTAAACTTTACACACACACACACACACAAACACACACACACACACACGTATATATACACAATAGAGAAAAAAAGCAAGTCATATTTATTAAAACCAGCTCTTCTGTTATGTACGTTGATTTAAGTAGTGTAAAACTTTGAGCGAATGGTCCTTTGAAACTTTTCCTCAAGTTCCACATTGAAAGTAATTTCAAAGGTGACTGAAAGCAGTCTGTCTTATCTGTATATTAAGCTATAAGAAGTCTAACTGCTTGTCTTCAGGTCGCCCAGCCTGGACGGAGGAAGATGACCAGACATTGTTAAGTGCTAACACTAAAGACATGAGAAAACTCAGACAGAAATTTGGAAGTGATGGCGTCAACAGACGAGCGCTATTTCTGGAGAAGATGCAGTAAACGCTTTCACAGTGACTGTACACTACAAGCTAATAGAGAATGCCGGCTGGGTTGTATGTTGCCAGAGTATAATATCTTTAGATCTGAAACGATTTGGTGAACTGATCTTGATGTTTGTTCAGGCCTTCTATCTTGGTCTCCATCGCTGATATACAATTCATAAGTTTTAAATAAAAAAGATTCGATCTTGTGATAGGAGACTAAGGAGCAGTTGTTCAGTGAAATTATTTTACCACACAAGTTTTAAATAAAAGTAAAAAATGGAACTATGTAAATAATGTACATATTACCTTTGTTAACTGTTTTTCTGCCTTAATGTGGAATATATTTAAAAATAGAACCTTTTAACTTGTTAGTTTTGTTGAAGGAAATGAAATTTGTTAAATTTATTTTCTGGAACTAAGTGTCGTTCAGCGCAAAGTTACGAAAGATCTGAAATAAAAGACGATCAATGCTTTCTCTTTGTGCGATTTACTTTTGTTTTAATAGCGTTATGCGCTCTTGCGCGGAAAGTTTTAGGGTTGGTAATTTATTGGTAAATTCGACTAGTTGTTGGCCAATAAGTCCGTTACTAGGCCTAGAATTTTCGGTCTTTCGATTTGTTTTTCATGGATATGTTCTCAGGCTATTTTGATGGACTGCACTTACTGGTAATTGATTAGAAATTAACTGTAAAGGAAAAGAAGTTGAAAAACTTATTTGCATACCCTTCATTTCGTGCAAGACTCGATGTTATGTTTGAATCTGCTTTTGAATTAAAACCTTTTTTTGTACATTTTTTTCTTTGCGCAGGCTTGGTTGCGGTTTCCCTAATTGCGTTCGTTTTTCCTCAGCCGCGACAATACCGTTACTTTATTGAGAAAAATAAAACCCATGAGGTCAGCAGTATATTTAGCATGGGTGTTAAACGAATTCATCTGGAACGCTAGGCGTTCTACCAGGAGTCTTAGTAGTTCATTACTGACGCACTTCAAAGTCGACTGTTGTTATTTTCTTTACTTTTTTTCTCCATTTCCAGCAGTTGTCGGTGACATAAATCCTAATTCATTCGAAATGTGTTCTCTGGAACTACATAAAGTTTGCCAGTCTCAGTAAGAGACTTTTAGAAGAACACAATGGAAGTGCGCTGGATCGTCGCGCTTGTCCTCCTTATTGTTGCGGTCGAATGTATACCTCTTAAGGTAGGATTTTTATATGATGAAGGGACATTTCAATTCTCCCTTTTTATTCGGATATTTTAATTAAAATCGACATTGAATCACTTTATTCTAGCGTATTTGTCATTTATTTATGCAAATGTAGTGTGTTGTATTACACTATTTTTAAAGTTTCCGATCATGTAAAAACAAAAGGAAACACTGATACTATAAGTCTATAACGTTAACATATAATGCAAATCTGTCTTCATCCTAATTCCCCTGCCAGCCTCCGTTCCTGTTAAAGCGTCTGCGGAGAGCCGTCCACTGGGGTTTAGCCAGCAGTCGACCAAGTCGCACTGACGACACCTTTGCCGGGATAAGTGTACGAGACGAGCACGGCATGGAGTCCGACAGATTTGACGTGAGTTGGTTTTACATTTCCTGATTATATGTTTTTTTTTTTTTTTTTTTTTTTTTTTTTTTTTTTTTTTTTTTTCATACTGAAAATTTTACTTATTACTGAATTTTTTGATACTTTTTTCATGGCCACTATCCGTCTACTTGTATGTTGATTGATCCATCTCTGCGGACACTGGCTGAGTGCAATCAATTTATTAACAGATTAACACGCCTCCTTTTGTTTCCACAGTACTCATAATCACCAGCTTTCCTGTATTCTACTGAACACCAGGAGGATACGTGTTAATTTGTTAATCTGATTGCATTCAGCGAGAGTTGGATCGATCTCCGTAGACCGTCGGTGTCTATGGGAATGAACCCCTTCAGTTAAAGCTACTTCTTACGTAGAGACTACTTATACAGACAAAAAAGCCAACTTCAAAGAATTTTACGTATAAAACATGTAAGGTATGACAATAACGAGAACACCTGACACTGTTCACTCGGCTGGTCTCAGTCTTCGATATTTGACAGGTAAATCATCGGTTGAATTAGATTCCACTTTTAAGACTTTCACCAAAAGCCATCACGTTATTTCACTGTTTTCAGCGCACCGTCCACGTTCCTGTGTTTATCACCATTGGCTATGACAGGTTTGGACGACCCATTCAGATTATCAATCCAGTGCACGTTGCTTCTGCGGGGGTAGGTCTCTTTCTCTCTCTCTCTCTCTCTCTCTCTCTACGATTATGATAACCTGTTTTTCTCGTCATTTGTATATCTGTAAATTCCACACTTTACGGCTTTTCATTGATACACTGAAAGTTAAGTACAATTCGCTAGAAATCGGATGTAAGATTATTTACAATATTGATTCGTTAGTGTTGAATAGATTTATCTGTCAAATTTTCCAGAATTCACGGTCGATGGATTTATACCGATATCGCCTTGGTCGTACAGAGGAAGATGACGTCACCATACCCAGAGATGATGATGATGATGATGATGATGATGATGACGATGACGACATTGGCGAAGTTCGAGTTCGCGGTCGTAGTGATGCTGGCGACGATTATTACGGCGATTGGTATCGGTCTAGAGAATCTTAATGCTTTTAAGCAAAACAGTTCTACAGCACATATTTATCACATGCATCGCCAGTTGCTATGCTACGTATTATTCATTGGAGACGAATATTAATACTTATCATTATTGTAATAATATTTTCAGTTTGTAGGCTGCGTCCTTTGAAGATGAATATTCAGCCTTTAAATTTTCATAGATGGCTGTTGTAGATTAATTATTCCAGTCATAACTGACTTAAACTTTTCGCAAATAGCGAAATTTTTTTAATCCTAGAACAATTTGGAGAAAGTCGACGTGCGTTGGATGTTTGAGAACGTTAAAATGAAGATTTTTAGAAGTCTGATGTATGCTAACGACTGGATGCCTTCTTATGGCTCGAAACTGTTCAGTGAATGAATGACTTACTTTATTTCAAGTTGTGTGATCTTAAGTGAAAGAATCCCAGAATGACACATGAAAGTTTTCAGACTTAAGATTTGTTGAACATGGAATACTTTTCGCTAGATTACAATTGTTAAACATACAGAAATACATAAAGGCGTCAAAAATGATTTGACTTTTTTTATGGTTTATGTCATATCTTTTTTCGTGTATTTTTGTTCCGATCTGAATTGGAACTAAATAGTTTGAGGTGCAAAAAATTAATGATTTTCAATGACGCATCACCTAGTGATGAAGGAAAATTTTGGTTTTCACATTTCTGACAAAAGTTTGGTTTTTGACACATCCACGCCCTTATTTAAAGAACAATTTAAATGAGAACATAGTAGTCCGTGATGTTGAAAAATGTCTTTGGACTGTAATACAAGAGATACTCTGAAATTTTCAATATTTTATTAGGGATTCGAAATCAAAATGAGTACAAATATCAAATGTGGGAAGATCTGCTAGAAAATGATTTTGCTTTAAAGACGTACCTAAAGTACACAAGAAATCCATTCTCATCATAAAATATGGTCAGCTTGACCGACAGAATTAACCAGAGCAACGCCTTCTGCAGACCCTTTTCCTGTAAACTAAACTGAAAAGTCCGTAGCATCTTCTCACTTGAAAGCACCTCCTGCTTTTACAGAGCCCATAGCGACCGTTTTTCAAACATTTTGCTTTGTATTTCCCAATGCTGACATAGTATCTGTAGAAAACGCTACCTCGGTAGTAACTGGGGCGCAGGCGTCCACAAGTTTGAAGACTTCCTCTCTTAGCGGTATATAGATTGCCGCATCGTTTTTTAACTCGGAAGGATCTCGGGTAGTTGCGGCATACCATCTTACAAGCTGAAAGGAAATGTTTATATTATAAATTAATGTTTTTTAACTTAAATCATAGAAGACAAGCAATCAGTTGGCAGTATGCACAATGACGGTTATACATGTAGCAGAAATAAAATATTCCGCCAGGTAAATCTATCAAAAATTTCCTCAAAGCTATGCACCCTTTTTGGAAGCTGTCTACAATAGTTTCTTTGCTCAAATGTTAAAGATGGGAGAAGTTTTGAATGGAGGTGTAAGTAAGGGTTATAGTAAAATGCGTTATCCGTCTCAGATAATTGAAGGAACTCGATCTAGTAGTTGGGAGCGGTATCACAGTGCAAGGGCAGGGTGGGGACCGAGAGGGAAAGGGGAGAGAATATCCTCTGATGTGACAGGGTACTCAAGTAAAGTACAGTACATAAAACTGAAGAAGAGAAGTCGATTCAACATTTTGTAGGAGGCAACTTCTAGCGCCCCTTGTAGTCATAGGGTAGGGAGAGAAAAGAACCTCTTCTGCGCGGCACATGATCCATTTTGTTAAATACAAGGACTGTGAAATGAGATTTTAAAAAAATCCAGCGCTACCTCTTCGGGTGTCCACATCGACTGACGGGTCGGAGAGATCTGATAATTCGCCGTCACCCTCTTCCCATATGCCGTCGTCTTCTTCATCATCTCCATAGTTCCCTTCTTCGTCATCTACATCGTCCTCTTCGTCGAGAAATTCGTCACCTTCATCACCTCGAGCTCCGTCATTTATGCCATCAAGCTCTGTAAAAAATGAGGCCCTGTTACACATAGAGACACTATTAGGCCCTCTTATCTTTTATTCGTGTTAGCTACAGTTAGATACCTACCATGTACCTAGCCACCATGAAATCAAGTTTATTTTTACTTGTATGAATTATATGAAGGAATGCGTACTTCAGAAAGGATACGCCTCATAGACATAGGCCTAATACAATATGAATACCATCAACTCCCCTGAGCATTTTGATTTATAACGGTGTATGATTATTATTCCTCTTGAACGGATCTTATTGTATGTATTAGCGAAAAAATTAGAAGTCTGTTTGATGAATTACAAATCATTTACGTTTGACAACGTACAGTTGAGCTGCTTTGAGCATGGTGTTCCCAAACCTTTTACAGAGAGTCAGTAAAAAAAACTTGGTTTATTTCAATCCACTTCTCTCATCTATCATAGACATTGGGTAAGAAAACTTTCCTATAAGAAATACCAGTAAAGCATTCTTCTGAGGAAAAAATACTGTATCCTGTTTTTATTGCAAGCCAACCTTACTTGTATTCATGCAGTAACTGGCTGAGTTTAACAAGAAGCTTCTGTTAGCCCCTAGCAAAGAAATAGAAGCTCGGGATTTTTAACAAACTCTTTTTACAAACTTTAAAAACATTGTTTAAAAACAAGTCATGGGGGACAGTAAACCTTGTAAATAATAGAAAATCTCAATATATGGGCATTAAACGAGCTTGATGATATTTTTATTCCACATGAACATCAATACAAAATCTCACCATCATCTCTCCAATCCTTGTCAACCTCTTCCGAGGTTTCTTCATCAGAATCGCTGCTTAAACGCGTGAGAAGATCTTTCAAAGCTTGGACACTATCCAACCCGCCCGTCTTCTCTGCCGCGGCGCCACCGTCGTCGTCTTCAGCGACTCCGCCACGGACGGCAAAGAGGCAGAACGCTACGACAAACAGGGAGATCCTCATAACGAGAGCCGAGGTGCGGTTGACGAAGTGAAAATAACGGAGAAAGACGCTCTACACTGGTTCTACCGCTGCTTTATATACACTTGATTTTGAGCATCTGATTTATTGAAATGTTTTGACATTTTGGTGTTTACTTATGCACAAATCTATATTAATTTGTCAGTTAATTATCATAACAACGTTTCAGATTTACATAAGTCGTGACAGACCGGAGTTTGCGGGTGGGGACCTATTATTCTTCCACTGTCCTCTGCTATTTTGAGGTCCGACATGTGACAGGCTGCACATCTTATGATATTTATATTGTAACCTATAAAAAAGACTCCTAAATAATTCATGGAAGTCATTTGCATGTCGTTGATTTGTTATGAGAATGTCAGCATTTTTGGCGACTGTTTTAATGAGGTCGGTGCTAGACTTGTTGCCCTACGGTAACCTCCAGCGCCTTCATTAGAACAGATTTATTGTTCTTTCTTTGTTTCTCTGAATTGATTCTTCACCTGAAATTAACATATAAAAGACGAACACTAGTTCTATTAAAAAAATGAGTCAATAGTTCACACGAGACCGACGCATAAAAGTGTCCGGTGCCATTTCGTAACAAAACCAGCAATTTTCAAGTCAAAAAGCTCAAAACAACAATACTCTATGATTTTTCATTATTCATTAAAGGTATACTATTATATAAAGGGATTAAAGGTATACTATAAAGGGATAACACGTTTCAAAATGTCCCAATGTCGTTCGTATTTTCAAGTCTACATATCTTGCAAAGCTACTTACATCTTTCCCAAGTCAGACCTTAAAACTATAAAACCCCGCAAACTGAAGTATGTAGGCCTATATACCTGATACCGATGTTTCATTTTGAAATGTACAGTAAAACATGTCAGTCTGCAGCTAAACCTTTGGCCAGACATCTAATGTACAACTAATCAAATATTTATTAAGAATTTGAAATTGTATAAAACATCTAATTTTAGTGCATGGATTCGAAAAAAATGTGGCGCAAAATTTTGGGATGAAATTTCTTGATTTAAATATATGAAATGGAAATATTCTAAAGGAGCAACCGCAGTCGCGGCCAAGTCCTTTTTGAAAGCACTGACTGGAACTCGACTTCATTGTCGTGGAAAGCGAAAACTATGGCAACGGTCCATTTGTTTCTGATATTTTGGCAATTATTCAGTTCCCCTGCAGGTTTTGATAGTGCATGTGGATAAAAAAAAGGTCACCTTCCGACCCTCTTGCTATTTGAAATATGTTTTTCTACATGAATAGGCCGAGTGAAAAAAAAATGAAAATTCTTTTTATTTATTCATTTTCCCGCTGTGCTCCTGGATCCTCCCTCCAACCCCCCACCCCCACCCCCAACCCATCATCCGTACAGTAATAACAAAGCTGTGGTTTACTGGTGAAGTCTTCTCATAAGATGTCTGTTGTGATTTACGTCAAAACATAAATCAAACAAAATATTTTACAGGGTATGCGTAATTATGGGAATGAATAAGTACTATAAATGCCTTCATATTGTGGTCTTGTGTGCGGGGTCGTCACTTAAGCGAGAGGTATATTTAAAAATGCACGGATATTAAAAAGAACTAGACTTAAAAAATCGCCATGGGGTGTGACCATTAGAAATTAAAAATGATTGAAAAATATCATTTTCCTTTATGACTTCAGAGAAGAATTTAAGTGTTAAAACACGTTATCTTTTAAAATATGTGTGCTCTAAATAGAAACTAACTTTTAGTTGAGGCTACATTGTGTATCACTAAAAATTGTTTTAACGGACCAAAAAACTTGTTATTCTAGATATGTCAGAGGACACTGAGGTTCACAGCGTCAAAATATAACATATTACGCCCTTCTTGACATTCTGGGTCCATCAGATTCTATTCGTTTTTTCGAACAACATTTTTTTTTTCTTTTGCAATACATGTGTCAGTAAATAAGATATATATTATCAAAATTTTGGTATCAGGAGAGAAAATGCAATACTAAATAAATATAAAAGAGTCAGTCCAAGATCAGCCGAATGATGTCACAGGTGTCAAAATATTATAATTAGGCACCCACGCTTGGACTAATAACATTATAGTTCCCACTCCGCCTACCTGAAAAGTGAATATCTAAAAAGCAAAGCAGATTAAATTGAACAAAAACACATCTGCTAAATGTTTTTTTTAGATTTTTTTTACCTTCTTAATACCACGTCTGAGGGTTCCTATTAACAAACCTGGACCTTTCTCCATTGATCCATCGCAGAACACCTCTTAATTAGATTTGAGATTTTATAAAGAAAAGCACAGACAGCAATGTGTTGTACTTAACTTTCTTTGATTTGAAATAAATATGCAGATATTATGATGTAAAACAGTAACATGTCTAGTAATTGTGGTAGGTGTGAAAGAGTTCTGAGCAAACAATGTGACTGATAAACCGGAAGTCCTGAACCTCGCTCTCAACAGCCAATCAGCAGTTGTTAGCACATGTTTTAAACTCGCGGGTTGTTACTACTTGGGTTTGCTGTATGATAACAAATGATAAATTTATAGCTGATATACTGTAAGGTAAGAGAATTGGCAAGCTTGCTTGAAATATTTTGAATTTTATGTCGACTAGTCTGATCTGTGACTCATGAGTGTGAAGAAAGTCGTCAAGTTTTTCATGATTAAGAAACTTGTCAAGTACGTGATTGTTGATGTCAGCAACACCTACAGTAACACGATTTTGTTTAAGACAGAAGTGTCTGAAAAGAAAATGACATAAGTTGTTTACGGTACTAGCATACGCACAACAACTTATTTAAATTTATTCCGAGAAGGGTCTCTGACATTATCGCATTCTAGCTTGGGAATGACGTTGCCGTCTTGCACAAAGTTTCTTGTGTAAGTAGCACACTGTTACCATATTATTACACTCTCATATGTGTAATGCATTACACAACTGACACTGTGCTAACCGTCATGGCCACCTAACTGCAATATCAAATTTACCTGTTATTATCCCAGGATGTCCCAGGACAAGGTAATCCCAGTGAAGGTGGCCCTCCGTGCCAGGCCACTAATCCCCAGGGAGACATCAGAAGGGTGTCAGCAGTGCCTGGAGTTCATACCAGGAGAACCACAAGTTGTAATAGGCACCAAGTCGTTTACGTATGACTTTGCATTCTCCCCCAACACGTCCCAGGAGCTGGTTTATGACAGAGCAGTGGCAAACCTTGTGAAGGGGGTTTTCAAAGGTGAGTTAATCATGTTTGGTGGAAACATCTCATCACAGCCTGGTTATCACTTGGTTTGATCAGTTGAAGAATACACTACATGTCACAGACAACATTGTCCAATTCAACTTTTAAAATCTTAGTTGGTTTGTGAAAACAAGGGCTAAATATTCAAATTTTAAGATCCAAAACTTGCCTGGGAGCCTGAAACTGTCATTGTCATTACTCTGAAGTGCCGAATAAGAGTGCCTACCGGAATAACAGTGCCCCCCGGAAAACTTTCCAAAATTAATAACAGTGCCTAGCGGAATAACTGTGCCCCCTGGAAAAATTCCCGATATTTAATAACAGTGCCTAGCGGAATAACTGTGCCCCCCGGAAAATTTTATCAATTTTAATAATTTCAATGAATAATTGTAATGGCAATTTTAAATTATATTCAAATCTGGAAAAATTATGTTTATTAAACATAAAAAACACAATATCTAGACAAATTAACCTTTGATTTTATACACATAGTTTAACATATTTTAACTATTTAGAGTAATCTCTATCACCAAGCTCCCCCAGAAAATTTTTTTCAATCAAGGTGCAATTTGGTGCATTTTAGGGTATTTATGTAATTTTCTTTTTANAGAGTATTTTATGATAAGTATACACAAAAATAAAAATTTTCATCGGGCTTGAGATGCTATAAATTAATCATATCAACAAATTGGCTGCCTTTGTGCAATCATAAGCAGTAATATTCCTTTCTGGTGTGAGCCAAATTTCACATTTGTACACCAATCCAATACTGAGCAAAACTAGAAAAAATGTAATTTCTTGTCCACAATGGGTCCTGTAACGTTATCTCAATTGTTCGTTATATCAGGATACAATGCCACAGTGCTGGCGTATGGCCAGACAGGCTCTGGTAAGACTTATACCATGGGGAGTGGATACAACATCTCCTTGGAGGAAGACGAGGACCTGGCGGGCGTGATCCCCAGGGTGGTGAGACAGCTGTACAGAGGCATTCAGGAGAGGGAGGAGAGCCATACCTTTGTGGTCCGAGTCTCTTTTTTAGAGGTAATTGACTTTGTTTGAAAATATTTTAGGTGAAAAATTGATGAAACTGATGAACTGTTTTCGTGTTTGTACATTACTGGTACACATTTACTTTTTTTTTGTGCCTACAAAATCCTATTTAGGTCTTCTTTACATTTTCTTAACTTAAGAACTTAAACATTATATAATGCTTGTCTTAGATGCCATGTTTATAAAGTTACCTGTTATTGAAATCCGCCTAACATTTTACTAGACTGGATTCTGTTGTTTTTGGTACTTTAAGATCTATAATGAAGACCTCCATGATCTGCTGTCAAGTAACAGCAGCAAGGATCTGGCCATTAGAGAAGACCCAGAAGGGGGAATTTTGGTAGGTTTTGATACAAAAATGAACATGCACACATCCTTTATATATTATACCCAGCTTTTGTTTATGCCAGAATATTTGCACTAGGCTAAAATAGCAGACTTGCACAGTTAAAGAACTATGTTTGCAAAATTGACAAGTTGACAAATTTGCACAGATTTTTTCTTATCTGGTTTACACAATTGAATATGGCTGGTAGGTTAATTTCACAGAGGCTTTTTGTTATACTGCTCCTCCTTCAGTGATGCCAATCTCATAGTATTTTGAGCATACCACAGCCGTGTATTGTATTCTCTGTCTGATATATAGTTAAAACTTATCACATCTGTATTCCAGATCCCTGGCCTGACAGAAACAGTAGTTTCCTCCCCAGAGGACACCATCTTGTGTCTAGAACACGGCTCCACCCACAGAACCACCGGCGCCACCGCCATGAACGCCACCTCCAGCCGTTCCCACGCCATCTTCACCATCATGGTGGAACAGCAAAGCCGAGAAGACAGCAACGACTTCATGAAGTCGAAATTCCATCTTGTGGACTTGGCTGGGTCGGAACGCTGCAAGAGGACCCAGGCGGAAGGCGGTCGCTTTAAGGAGGGGGTCAACATCAACCTAGGGCTCCTGGCCCTGGGTAATGTGATCAGTGCCCTAGGGGATGAGTCACAGAAGAGAAGTCATATCCCCTATAGGGACTCCAAGCTTACAAGGCTGCTGCAAGGTATTGATAGGGTCCTGCTAGCAAATGTTTTAAAATTGGATTTTTTGATTCCTCACCAAATCAACAATAGACTGAAAGGACTGTGTCCTAAGTGTTTGACTGTCTTATCTCAAAGTAAACTTTCTTTTTCTATTTGAGTTTTGATGGAGACATTGGAGTGAGATTTTTATAATAAGCATTTTTTTTAACAGCCCATAAATTAAATTTTTTTCAAGAAACTCAAACTTTTCCACTGTAAAATGATAAGTTGTCATAAACAAAAAGTCAGTAAAAAAAACTTTATGTCAAGCCTCCAATTTACCATGTGCTGCAGTTGGCAGTTAACTATGGAAATGAAAGGCAGCCCAGGTCTTAGTTTCACAGAAAATTTTAAGTCAATTCCCTGGCTCAGGTAAAGAATGTCATGAAACCAAGCCAGATTAAGAAGTACAGCACCATTTAATTCTTTTCTGTTCTTTAGATTCCCTGGGTGGTAACAGTCACACTGTGATGATAGCCTGTGTCAGTCCCTCGGATTCCAACATGGAGGAGACCCTGAACACACTGAGGTACGCAGACAGGGCCAGGAAGATTAAGAACAAACCCATTGTCAACAGAGACCCACAAGCGGCAGAAATCTTGAGACTCAAAGGAGTGGTGAGTTGGGTTTTCAATACTAAACGTTCAAATGAACTTAAAAAGTCTGTGTGTCTTGTTGAAATTGTGATGACAGTTATGGATGCTTTCTACCCAGAATCAGTGCGCTGCAGCATAAGGGAAATATTGTCTGGTGCATGTATTTTATGTATCACAAATTTTTCCAAAGGGGATTAATTACAACATTCAGAGATTTTCTTTCAATTGATTAATGATGTTGTAAGCATGTATGAAAAGACTCCCTAGATTTGGTGTTTGTTTCCCCACAGGTTCAACAGCTGCAGGTTCAACTTATGCAGAATGGTGGAGTTCCTGGGTATGTAGCCCCGCATTCGGTGTTAAATTTGGTGTTGTAATTATCAGATTCAAAATAGTATATTTTTTAGTTACGTGTATATAACCTTTTAATATAGGTAAGGATGAAAATGAGTAAAGTATGTGCACAAAATTTTTCTTATCAGTGTGTGAATGGTGTGAACCCTGCCAAATTAAAGCATGTTCAGCTATCAGAATACCTTATCAAGCTACTGTTACCTAGTCAGTGTGTGTGTGTTTATATAGAATGCATTACATTTTGCATTCACCTTGGGTAAATTATATGTAATTTTTTTATTTTTCAGCAAATTTGAAGGGTCAATTGACATTAAAGCTTTAAAGGAAAGAATTAAAGAACTGGAGGTATTTTTTGTGAATTTTACACGTTGTTATGCAGACTATTGTCATTACCATAATCAGCTGAATAAGTTGATAACACTAATAATCCAGAGGTTTTAATTGCTTTGCTGAGCCATCTTAAGATTTATAACTACAAGAAATGCACTTAAGATAGTGATTAGACCTACATTAACTAAGATTATTCAGCAGTGATGAATGCATTTTAAAACATTTTTCTGGCCTGGCTTCAAACTCTTCTATTTGCTGTGGAACCAGTGGCTGTTATAATAGACTGATAATTTATGCACGTCTTTAATTAAACTTGCATCATTAATATTTCCTTATGCGTCTTCAATTCTTATATCACCAGGAGGAAAATCATAAACTCAGCAAAGAATTGGAATCAGCTGTGGATAATAGCACAGGGCTTTGTGAGAAGATAATAAAGACTGAGCTGGCCAGGGACAGGTTGAAGGAAAGACTGAGGGACCTCAGGCAGCAAGCAGGGTGAGAAAGAGACATTAATTCTTTATGATATCTGGTTTTATTTGTGACTCTGATGAACTAATAAAAAAGAATTGATGAATAAGATGGTTAAACCCAGTCAGTGTTAAACTGATGAAGAGAAAATAAGAATTGTGTCTGTTACTAATACTATGTCATGATAACTTTTTATTCTATTATTTTTTAACAGTTAATCACAGTTAATTCCAATTCTCAGGGTATGTCGTTTGATGACCTTGAAAGTAACGATAAACAGTTTCATTTTTTCATAATCATTTATCAAATTTAATTTAATTTTTTTAGGCTCACTCTCAACATCACACAGGAGCTGGAAATCAGTGGGGAATTGAAAGATAAGGTGGATGCCATGAAAGATTTAAGCAGAAAGATACAGGAATTCCCTGTAAGTACTGGATGTCAGGTGGTTTATTGCAGGTGTTTATTTTGATAATGGTGAATTATATGGTGAAGTACAGTGTATCATCAGCATAAATTGTCATTTAATTATTTCTCCAACTTTATTATTTAAAGGAAGAAGAACATGAATTGAGCACTATAGAAGAAGAGACCAAAACAGTAAGTATCTGAGTTATTTGTGCTAAAATTCTGTTATAAACAATGTAATTTTTAAATTCATGAAAAGTGCCTGGTTTTAAAATGACAAAACTTCTCTTTATTTGTGGGTCCTAATTTTAACACACTTTTTCCTTCCTCCCCCACAGGAGAGCTCTGGCTCTTCTCCTGTCCCAGATGAGTTTGATGCCAAGCACGCCCTGTGTCAGGCCAAGCTGAGTAAAGAGCTGCAGGAGCTGAACAGGCTGATCAACTTGAAGCAGGACCTGGCGTCTCAGCTCTCCGAGAATGACGGCCGTCTGGACAACATGAGAGTGGAATATGAGGTGAGGTTTGAAATAGAATTGAATGAAGGTCTCTTTAATGTGTTGATTAGTTTTCCTATCTTCATAAAACATTTGATTATTTGAATAAAAAATGAGAGGCATATGGGACAAGTTGTTAGATCTAATTTAAGTTCTCTATAGCAATGATTTTGTTTCTTGTCTTTAATAAAATGATTTGCCCTTTATACCCAATGCTAACAATGTATTCAAATTTCTGGTCATTCGCCTTAAACAATACTAAAATGTTTTGAATGTGGCTTATTTTAACAATTTGATATTCATCATTCAAGAAGCTTGATCTGAATAAAGAAAATAATCACCCTTCGTATGTAATCAGAAATTTATTGTCTCAAAGGAACACCAGTATTAAAGAAAAGTTGGGGTTTGTTTTCAGAAAAATGTGAAAGAGCTAGAGAGCCAGCTGGAGAACCTGATGAAGGAGAAGGAACAACTGCAGGCTGCCCTGGACTCAGCCAAAGCTCAGACTAATGCCAACAAGTTAGTGCACTTAATTATTATGAAAGACAAGACTGAAGTTTCATAAACCAGGGATAAGCTTTTTTTCCGGCCATCAACAGATTTCCAACTTTTTCTGAGCCAAAAATATAGTGCTAGACAGCACCCTGGACCTCATGTCATATTTTTTTATTTATTCACTAAATGGCAGTCTCTCCCTGATAAACTGACCTATTGACATCATTTTGTGTTGACATTTACTTTGTTTAACAGCATCTTATTGCCATATTGGCATGGATTATATTAATTTATTATTAGTATCATTATTTTTTTGGCTTTGATAGTTGAATTTATATCAGTGCTTACATATTCTTCTTTTCCCCCCTAATAATTGGATTTGATTTGTTTTTATTTTTTTTATTTTTGACATAATTTAGCATATTCAGTGTCTTAGAAACTGTTTAAAAAACTGCTGAAGTTACAGCTATGCTCATTTTTGAATTTGAATTTATGTTTACTTTTCCCCATCCCAGAATCTCGGAACAAAGAAGACAGAGATTAAAAGAGTTGGAGAAAGAGCTGGCAGCTAAGAAGAAGGAACTACTGGAGAAGAACAAGATTGTGAAAATGAAGGAAAGCACAGACAAGCAGGTCACAAAGATGAACACTGACATACAGGTATGATGGAGTACTGTTGTGTGAAGGGTTGATCATTGTGCCATAAAATTTGTTTCAGTATAAATTTGTATCTGTAAATACATGGGTGAATTATTTCAGGGTTATGCCTGATTTCAGGTTTTCCAGTCTTCATTTTGATTTGCAATGAGAAATTACGAGCTGTGTTTTCAGGATTTTTAGTTTTGACAACTTTCACCCACGTAAATATGAATATGATGCAGTTTAACTGATCCCTATCTTATACTATAGTGGGATGAAAATGAGAAAGTTAGTTCTAAAAGTGTCACTCTCATGTTATAATTTGTTCTGATCTTCACAGACAATGAAGCAGCAGCGCGTAAAGCTGATGAAGCAGATGAAGGAAGAGGCAGATAACTTCAGGAAGTGGAAGCAGAGTAAAGAGAAGGAAGTGATGCAGCTCAAGGCTAAGGTAAGGCTTGATTGCAATCAGTCATTGGGCTCATGGTATCATAGTTAACTGTAGACATGTGCATTACATATGCTGATTTGGAAGGAGAAAATTTAAATTGTTGATGGGGTTTAATGTTTTGATATAATATCTGCTTGTTCGGCTATAATCATTTCAGACACTAGACAATGCATAGTTTATTTTTAGCCATATAATTCATAATAAGTGAAAGGAAATATATTTAAATGAAGTTCAGACTTAGATATACTATTGTTGCCACTTTGCCTATATTTCATAATATAACTGCCCTGTCAAACTTGGACCCCCAGTTAATCAATTAAAAAAAATTACTTCACCTTCAGGATCGTAAAAGAGAATACGAAATGACCAAGATGGCCAGGAATCATGAGAAACAGCAGGGTGTGTTGAAGAGGAAGGCAGAAGAGGTAAAGTTAAATACACCGTGTCAGAATTTTGGAACCCTAATACAAACTGTTAAATTAGGTTTATAAATAATGGGAGGATGGGGCTATAACCTTATATTTCATCCACAGATTTATGTATTGGATTGAAAATTTGTCATGCAAACTTCAAAGTTTGCAGGGCAATTTGTCATCTTGATTAGTTTTCAGTAAGTTTTCAGTAATGGTTTGATGTTCTCTTTTTTTTTTTTAAACGTAGGTGAGATATCAGGTAAAGAATAGTTCAGATCATTTATTATTTGAATTTAATGTTTCACTCCAGATTTATCAGACTTTTTTTCCCTTATTTAAAAGTTTATTTTATCAGAAAATTTTATGTTATGAAAATAGTGAAATTTACAAAACATCATTTACATTTCACTAAATGATGTCACTATAAGGGGTCTGGAGCTATTTGGCACTTACACTATGTTGCTTTTCTCCATGTTGCTTTTCAGCTAAATAACCTTTCAGTATTTATTTTATTGTTGGTATTTTGCATTACTAAAAATGTTTTGCTGCCTGTTTATACATATCCAGAACTGATATGATGATTACCTAGCTCTTCTTTGCATACTTTCATAAGTAAATTAAGACCACTTTGTATAAACCTTGATGAAAGGGTATTAATGTAAAGACTATAAAATAAATGAGATTTATAGAAACAGTGATAAATTTTCATTGGCCTAGAGCCCATTGCAGAGTGTCTCGACCAATCTCATACTGTCAAAGTATTTCACTTGAACAGCTGACGTTGCGAAAAGTTTGTTTGCAGCTTATCAAGGCTTTGTTGTCTTTGACCAAAAATCCTATTATATCTAATTCATATCATACTCCTATCTCTACATGACTGCTAGGCTTCTCTCACCTGAGGTGTAACCTGTGTATTATTATTATTATTATTATTATTATTATTACAGGCTGCTGCTGCTAACAAGAGACTGAAGGAGGTTCTGGAGAAGAGGAAGGCTGTGGCAGCAGAGAGGAGCAAGTGCCCTGAAAATGAGAGGAACAGATACCAGCTGCAGGTCAAGGTGGGGGCTAGGACACACATGCACGCGCACACGCACACACACACACACACATTCTCTGTCTTTAAAACATCCCAAACATCAAGTCAAATTACAGTGACTTGATTAAATGAATGCAGACGAATTGATCTACAAACTGAGCTGCCAGGGATGTTTTTTCACTCTCAGTAGCATTACACATTACAGTTGTTGATTTTTTTTGCTCTCCAGAGTTTGGTCAACCATTACATGGAGATAGGAGTCAGTTTGTTAATATATATTTTTCTGTTGTCCAGAGTTTGCTCAACCAGGACCTGGAGATAGCGGTCAGTTTGAGGGAGGCCCAGCACCACCTCCAGAGTCTGATGAACGACAGAAAGGAACTGACCAAGCAGTTGTCTGATCTCAAGGACAAGCTGCTGAATGGACCTCCCAAAAAGGTGAGGATCTTTGTCAACCTTTTCTCTTTATCTTTTAAATGGTGTTTTGTAAATATTGTTATTTCTAGTTTCTTAGCTCTATGTTCTACTGTTTGTCTCATATTTATAATATGTTGTAACTTATTCTTTATTTATTTTTACAGATATTTTTTATTTATTAATTTATTATTAATTTCTGAACTCTACTCTTGGCTACTTTCCATACATTTATATAACTCCGGTAAAAAGTATTTGATCTAGTATCCAGAAAAGACCATGACAATTTATTTCAATGATAACTCTTTCCCACTATTTGGTTTATTATAATATTTTTTCTTCTTCTCATTATTATTTAGAAATATGCTTGGGGTGGAGCCGGTGACACGAAGGAATCATCTGATGAAGACAAGGAGGAAATCAAGAAACAAATCCGCACCCTGGAGCAAGATCTGGAGTTGAGAAATGCTCAAATTGCAGACCTACAGCAGAAGATTGTGGACGCTGAAGACGGTTTCCGCTCCAAAAATCTGGAAAGCATTGTATCACTAGGACAAGCCAAGACAGGCATGAATTATCTGCTGGACCAGGTGAGACTGAAGCATTCTTTAATACTACATGACATTGGCAAATAAAACGTGACTTCCAGGCTGATGTTAGCACCATGTGACTTTAATCAACCTGTGACCTATGCTTTTCCAAAGTCTGTGAATGCCAGTGCACCTGAAATGCAGCAGTATATGAGCTAATCATCTATATACACTGGACTCAAAAAGTAAGGAAACGTGAAATTGTTTGTCAGTAATGGAAAAACTATGTATTGGTGGATACATTATCCATCAGTAGTGGTGTAAACTATTTACTTTAGCTCATATGGTTATTTTATCATTATTCAAAAATTCAAAATATCGATGTTTCTGAACTTTTTTGGTCGTGTGGTACAGTTTCTTTTAATGGTGTCTCGACCAGAAGATACATTGGTATCGTTCATGTTCTTTTCTTTCTCTCTCTCTCTCTGCGCTTATATAATATGTGCACTGTCCATTGTCGTCATCATGCTCTTAAGTGGTTAAAACACCAGTTAGACTAAGTTTAACAAACCTTTTCCTATTTTTAAGGCTGTGATTGCCAAGTGTGCCCAGAGCAGAGTGGCCTGTGAACTGAGGCACCAGAGGAACACTGTGGAAGACCTGACCAAACAGACAGAAAAGATGGAGGAAGAACTGAAGAGTGTCAGACATATCCACCAGGAGGAGCTGCTGGCTCAACAGAGACAGTACGAAGACAGGGTAAGTATCCTGCAGATGATGTTTTAGACTGAATCTAAAACCAAGTTTGAAAGATTTAAATAAGTATGAGATNTATTATTATTATTATTATTATTATTATTACAGGCTGCTGCTGCTAACAAGAGGCTGAAGGAGGTTCTGGAGAAGAGGAAGGCTGTGGCAGCAGAGAGGAGCAAGTGCCCTGAAAATGAGAGGAACAGATACCAGCTGCAGGTCAAGGTGGGAGTTTAGGACACACACATGCATGGATGCGCGCATGCTTGCACACACACAAACACACACACACATTCCCTGTCTTTAAAACATACCAGATCACAGTGACTTGAATCAGTTAATGCAGATGAATTGATCTACAAACTGAGCTGCCAGGGATGTTTTTTCACTCTCAGTAGCATTACACATTACAGTTGTTTTTTTTTTTTTTTTTTTGCTCTCCAGAGTTTGGTCAACCTTTACATGGAGATAGGAGTCAGTTTGTTTATATATATATATAATTTATTTATTTTTTTATTGTCCAGAGTTTGCTCAACCAGGACCTGGAGATAGCGGTCAGTTTGAAGGAGGCCCAGCACCACCTCCAGAGTCTGATGAACGACAGAAAGGAACTGACCAAGCAGTTGTCTGATCTCAAGGACAAGCTGCTGAATGGACCTCCCAAAAAGGTGAGGATCTTTGTCAACCTTTTCTCTTTATCTTTTAAATGGTGTTTTGTAAATATTGTTATTTCTAGTTTCTTAGCTCTATGTTCTACTGTTTGTCTCATATTTATAATATGTTGTAACTTATTCTTTATTTATTTTTACAGTTATTTTTTATTTATTAATTTATTATTAATTTCTGAACTCTACTCTTGGCTACTTTCCATACATTTATATAACTCCGGTAAAAAGTATTTGATCTAGTATCCAGAAAAGACCATGACAATTTATTTCAATGATAACTCTTTCCCACTATTTGGTTTATTATAATATTTTTTCTTCTTCTCATTATTATTTAGAAATATGCTTGGGGTGGAGCCGGTGACACGAAGGAATCATCTGATGAAGACAAGGAGGAAATCAAGAAACAAATCCGCACCCTGGAGCAAGATCTGGAGTTGAGAAATGCTCAAATTGCAGACCTACAGCAGAAGATTGTGGACGCTGAAGACGGTTTCCGCTCCAAAAATCTGGAAAGCATTGTATCACTAGGACAAGCCAAGACAGGCATGAATTATCTGCTGGACCAGGTGAGACTGAAGCATTCTTTAATACTACATGACATTGGCAAATAAAAAGTGACTTCCAGGCTGATGTTAGCACCATGTGACTTTAATCAACCTGTGACCTATGCTTTTCCAAAGTCTGTGAATGCCAGTGCACCTGAAATGCAGCAGTATATGAGCTAATCATCTATATACACTGGACTCAAAAAGTAAGGAAACGTGAAATTGTTTGTCAGTAATGGAAAAACTATGTATTGGTTGATACATTATCCATCAGTAGTGGTGTAAACTATTTACTTTAGCTCATATGGTTATTTTATCATTATTCAAAAATTCAAAATATCGATGTTTCTGAACTTTTTTGGTCGTGTGGTACAGTTTCTTTTAATGGTGTCTCGACCAGAAGATACATTGGTATCGTTCATGTTCTTTTCTTTCTCTCTCTCTCTCTGCGCTTATATAATATGTGCACTGTCCATTGTCGTCATCATGCTCTTAAGTGGTTAAAACACCAGTTAGACTAAGTTTAACAAACCTTTTCCTATTTTTAAGGCTGTGATTGCCAAGTGTGCCCAGAGCAGAGTGGCCTGTGAACTGAGGCACCAGAGGAACACTGTGGAAGACCTGACCAAACAGACAGAAAAGATGGAGGAAGAACTGAAGAGTGTCAGACATATCCACCAGGAGGAGCTGCTGGCTCAACAGAGACAGTACGAAGACAGGGTAAGTATCCTGCAGATGATGTTTTAGACTGAATCTAAAACCAAGTTTGAAAGATTTAAATAAGTATGAGATAAAATCTTTTTGCTATTAACTATAAAGAAATAAGTAATAATATACTTTCAGGATATAAAGAAATTGAGTTCCTGTCAAAAAGATATAAATGTAATTCAAACACAGCAGACAGGATTAAAATATGTGATTTTATAACCGCCATTTTTTCCAGATACTTTACCTGCTGCGCCAGTTGAAAACTAAAAAAGAGGATGAGCCTCTTCTTAACAGCACTCTAGATGAGCAAACTAAGGAACGCCTTAAGTTCCAGGTAATATATTTATCACTTAGTACGAGGCATTGTCAGAAGTTTGTCACCAAAATTTTCTTCTTGTCATCTCAGACATGATCAGTTAGTAAAATGGATGACTGGCAGTTGACATATTCTATTTCATGATAGTGTTAAGCTTGAACTTTTGATCCCAGGAGCTGACGTAATGATAATAATTTCATTGGAGATTTTGCATTAATTTTGTGCCTTAAAGAGAGTCTCGCCCTGAATTTGGTGCTGGTTGTTTTCAGGAGCAAGAAATAGAGCGACTCAGTGGCCTACACGAGGAGTTGCAGAAGAAAATGGAGGAATGTGAGGTGTTGAAGAAGGTACGAAAACGCTGAGTCTACAGCTCTTGTGGCATACAGCATGGTTGTGGTTAAAGTTATTATTCATTTAGATGCATATAAATATTATTATTTTTTATTAAATTTTTAATCTGGAAGAAACTGTATTTTCTAACTTTGGCCTGATTTGTTCTCGCTAGGAACTCACCCTAGCCAAGTATCAAGGTCGCAAGATGTCTTTGATGCCCACAATTACAAGAGCAGACGGCTCTCCGTACTTCACTCCTCCCAATCCCCTGCTACGGGTAAGTCATGAACATGGTTACATTTTGTTAATTTGTGCATTCAATTTTTCAGTTTTACTTGCAGGATTTAAGCATTTGAATTTTTTGATCACATTGTAAAACTATCTTTGTGCAAACCTGATATAGTCCTGTTTAAGACTTTATTTTTTGTCCAAACTAAAATATAAAAGTCAAACATAAATCACTCTTCATTCACATTTCTTTGGTGAAACTTCATTTACTAATTTATTTTAAATATTCTAATTATCATATAATAAAAATTTGAATGATATTTTCATCTCATAATTTTACAGAAGAAGAAGCCTAAGTCTCAGCGCACAGAGGCAGAATTGATGCTGGACTTTGACGACTTCTCAGACACAGATTCTGACGACTTCATAGCTGATGA